>VDFB02279824.1:0-56957 GCA_007258455.2 Sequoia sempervirens | reverse complement strand
TGATTTAGAGAGAAAAGGAATGGGGCAACAATCATTATCTTTTGTCTGTTGTCTTTGTTGGACATTCTTGTAATATAACTTGGTGAATACTTGCTTTGTTAGGTACATCCTATAAAGGTTTTTGTATGTCAAGTGTGAACAAGAATACTCCTATTTGTTTGTCGAGTCAAAGTCCATCTCACTAGGTACAATGCCATCCTAGTTCTTTATACCTTGATGCATTGTATCTACATGTGTAATCAAACATAAGGTAAGTAACCCTTTTAAAATCCCAATCATTGATAAGAAAATCATTCATCTATCATCATCATCATCTCTAATAAAGTCTCATCGCATCATGGACTTGTTGGATCCTCTTTGTCATCATCTCATTTCTTCTTTTCCACACTATCATCACGCCATGATCAGCTAATCATCATCGCTAGCACATCCATCTTCGGTGATCCATCCTCACAAGATCCACAAATCATTAGCATATATAAATCTCATAATCATAGCATATCATTGTCATCCATCTCATCCATCTCACATCATATCATCATTTAAGTTGTTTAGATACAGGATTATTCTACATCTAAAAATCATCACATTTTGCATCATCATCATCATAACCATTCATCTTGAACTCTTTATTATGATCGACCCTCAAATTGAATCTTTTCACTCAATCTCTGAGGGGCAATGTACCAATGTACTTTTACTTTTTGAATTTTGATAGTTATTTATTCTTTGAACCAACGCAAGAAGTACATTGCTTCCAAATAGGGGCAAATGTAGACACGCAAATTAACATCATGCATATTTAATTAAATCATATTCGCCTATCACTGCCAAAATCAAGTTTATTTTGATTGATCTCCTGTTATCTTTTAATTCAAATAAATCACTTTATTTAATTATCTCCTAAGGTCTCTTCATTTAATTAAATCAAATGTATTTAATTAAATGGATAGTGTATCAATTTCCTCCCTTTTGATTTAAATAAATCCAAGTATCTAAGTCAAAATTCAAAATCACCTAACATCATCTTAATTAATCAAATTCTGATTAAAGCTAACTCTAATCCATGTCCCATCCTCTAGATTTATTGATTTATTAAATTCTCCATTTTCTCTCAACATGGCATAAAAAGAGAATATTCTTCCAAATTTGAATCTCCCCCCAAATTGACATGTACATCCAACAAAGCATTTAAGAGCTCTTACATGTCTCTTGCACAAGTCAAACTTAGCATTTAACTCATCTTGTCATCAAATTCAAATTTCAAATCTCCCCCTCTTTGGCACATTGACCAAAATGTGCTCATTCCTCAACCTCTCACATGATTACAAGTGGTTGATTCCTATTGGTTGAGCTTTTGTCCCACATTCATCCCTCTTGTCTCTTCTCTCATCAAAATCTTCTATAAATGGAGAGGCTATCCTTCATTCAATCATCCACAATTCATGCAAAGTTACTCTCTTCACATTGAGAGCTGATTTTTTCCACTCCATCTTCAAGGCATTTTATCATTGAGCTTGTCAAGGGTTGGGAATGATGGAGATGTTTGATTCTTGACTATAGTGCAAATACTCAAATTGTGGATGATAAAATGAAAATGATGAGCTCTCTATTTATAAGAGAGAATGCTGGAGAGACATGCAAAATGGGTGAATGTGGGACTAAAGATCCACCAATGACAAGATGCCACTTGTCAACATGTGATAGGATGAAGGTTGAGCACATTTTGATCCATGTGCAAGTTTGAAATTTGAATTTCATGAAGTGACATGTTTAGGGGGGATGAAAGATGAATTGAATTCCAAGTTGACTTGTGTAAGAGACATGTAAGAGACATGTAAGAGCTCATAAATGCTTTGTTGGATGGACAAGTCATGTGGGAGGGAAAATTCAAATTGGGAGAATATTCCCTCAAAGATGCCATCAAATCAAATCAAATGTATTTAATTAAATGGATAGTGCATCAATTTCCTCCCTTTTGATTTAAATAAATCCAAGTATCTAAGTCAAAAGTCAAAATCACCTAATCCCTCATTAAAATAATTAAACCTTGATTAATTTAATCCTAATCTCCAAATTTCTCTAGCTTTTGCCACTTGGACATGAAAATGCATTTAAATGATTTATTAAAATCTTTATTCATTTTCAACTTGGAATCTTTGAGGAATATTCTCCAAGTTTGAAATCTCCCCCCAAATTGACATGTACATCCAACAAAGCATTTAAGAGCTCTTACATGTCTCTTGCACAAGTCAAACTTAGCATTTAAGTCATCTTTTCATCAAATTCAAATTTAAAATCTCCCCATCTTTGGCCCATTGACCAAAATGTGCTTATTCCTCAACCTCTCACATGATGACAAGTGGCTCCTTCCTATTGGTTGATATTTTGTCCCACATTCATCCCTCTTGCCTCTTCTCTCATCAAAATCTTCTATAAATGGAGAGGCTATCCTTCATTCAATCATCCACAATTCATGCAAAGTTACTTTCTTCACATTGAGATCTAATTTTGTCCACTCCATCCTCAAGGAATTTTATCATTGAGCTTGTCAAGGGTTGAGAAAGGGTCACTTTTCACAACAAAGTGACACCAATCCACTATGGAATAGTTGTGCATTTGTGCTTCTTTTATGCTTCCAATTAGTTTGTTTTGTTATCTTGTTTAAGAGGAACTATGCATTATTTCATAGGAGCATTTAGTAAGTTTGCATGAACTAACCCATGTTATGGAGTTTAAGCTTTTGGTAGATTTGTAGGGTGCTCACATATGGCACTAGAAGGAGGGATTTTTTTTTTAATCCAATCTCTGCAGGCTTTATTTATACTAATGTTGTTATTTTTGGTGAAAGAACAACATTTCTTCCAATCTTCTATAGTCTTGAATATGTGATTGAATATAATATATATGTTTGTATTCATAGGATTGTTTTACAGCTCATTTCCATAGGTCAAAAGATAATTGCACCACATATCTATTTGTTGATGCTTTGTGTATCTTACAATGATGGGTGATATTATACCTAAGAAATAGGTATAATCTATGTTTTCACAATGAGTATTTTCCTCTATTTTCATAGCATGTATTTTCCTTTATTTAATTTGTTGTCAATGTAAACTTTATAGTTTGCAAATTATCCTGAAAACAACCACCGCATCATATGCAATTGATATCCTTGTGATACAGAGTCCTAACTTATTTTTTTATTCAAAATTCTAACACTGTAGTGGAGGAAGAATAATTTTTTATTATAGTGTCTCCCTTTCACATTGTTAGTGAATCATTTATTAATCAAATCTCTCATGGGTGTCTTTGTCTTTGTGTGGATATTGTGGTGACCTCGTGAAAGAATTCCCACACTGAAGTCAGTGGTGATAACTATCTGGGTGTCAGTCAATGTAAATTTGGATTAGTGATTCTTTGGAGACTTGTTGAGATACTCTCCATGTAATAACTCCAACCGCAGCCTTCAATCCTCAGCCACCAGCTGCTCAAAGTGTCATATCCAACAATACCAATTCTTGTTGAAGTGTCCTGTCAAATTGATAACGTGCCTTGTCTATCATATTCAATGTGTATCTTTATAGCATCAAAATTCTATTTAAAATGAGTTGGTAAAGGTCATATAAAGTGTTTATAATGTGGACAAGGATTTGCATCTAACAAGTTATGGAAATCCACAAAGTAATCTTCACGTCTAACTTTCCTAATTATTAGGATAAATAATGCTAGATTTTTTTATACACAAGTCATCTTCGTAAGGCTAGACGCAGCTTTAAGCATGCCATTTGCATTAGTCTGAAAGTTTTATTTTAAAAGCATTGGACACTTGGATTTTTCACCTGCCAAATGCATTAACTTGAAAGTTCTAAATGTCATCTACTTAACAGTTGAAAGTTATGATTGCATTTGCCCAGCCATTATTTCTTTAATGCATAGGATGCATGTCTAACTAAGACACCCTTCACGATAAATGGTGCTTTCATTTTGTAGGGAAAATGTTGGTCAAAGGTTTTTAGCATTACACCTGCTCTTGCATGTGCTTGAAAATTTCTAAAGCCATTCAAATAATTCATTTTGCATAATATGGCATTCCCTAAGTTCACATTTTTTGTCAAATAGTTCGCATCCCTTCTCTATGCTTCTGTTTCGATTCACTGGCTTTACATCTGCAATTGCATTATCTCGAAAGTTTCTAAAAGTTATTTGTTCACTGGTTTTACATCTGCCAATTGCATTACCTTGAAAATTTTTGAGTTTTTTTTTCATGGGTTGGATGAGATTTTTGAGTTGAATACAATTTGATGTTTCATGAAGATTTGCACATATATTTACCTAGGGATGTGACATAACACAAAAGAACAGTAGTTGCGTTTTCTTGAAAGTTTATCATGCCTTTTCAAGGTTTTGTGGTAAATTCTTTCACTTAAATGCAACCTCATCAATAGGTACAGTGTTTACTTGCAAGATTGGAATCCTCTTGATTAGCATCGCTCATTTATAGCTTCCTGTTGCACTTCTATGTTCATTGTGCTTTGTATTTAGACTTCACATTGAATTTTGCATTTATGTGGTGTTATTGTGTTTAACAGGGATATCATTACATTTGACAGTGGTATTATTGCTTGGCCATTTCTCTTTTTTCTCCCTCATTTTATTTAACACCCTGATTGAAGTCTCTACTTTCAAGCAGTTGTGTGCCAAATTGGAGAAGTGAAAGGTTAGTTAATAATTATCTGTTGTGAACATTGAATACCTTCAATCCATAATTATTTTTGGGGGCCCATAGTAAACATTAAACATTGGGAAGACGTGAGAAAAGGATGTTTTGCATGTTGGGATGATAGGCTACAACATTTTCCAAAAGCTCAAGGAAATTAAAGGATTGAAGGACATACTAGTCGTGATTGTCATAAATGAAAGTGTACCATAAATTCTTTGCTTGTTGAAATTGCATTTCAAACAAAAACAATTTTTTTTTTGTAATGCTATGTTTAAAAGAGTTTTCACTCGCATCTAACATTTATTTTCTTGGGAGAATGTGCTTTGACAGTGACTAGGGATATTAGATCCATAAATGCTTCCATTGAATGCTTGCTAGTTGGAGGATTACAAATCTTCCATGCTCATATTTTCCTTTGTTACACAGTCAGAATTAATAATTACAAATCCACTTATTGATACTTCACTTATTATCCTAAACATCCAAAATCATTGGTCTTTTCATTTCAAATCGTTTAATTGTTAGAAGTTAATGCTTAAAGTGAATATAATTAAATAGACTTGATTCTCGCATGATTTGTATTTTTTAATCTTGCAGGAGGAAGAACCAAATTTTTTTTACATGTGGAACTTAAAAAAATTGAATCATAGGAAACACTCTTCGAAGAATTAATGTTTGAGTTGGAAAATCAAGCATCGAACTTGAAAAAAACAATTTCTAAATGCTTATTAACTTGAAGCATTCATTACTACTTTTGTTTTCTATTTTATGGCAACTCACTTCTTTTTGGGATTAAAATCAATCACTAATTTGATCTTTTCAAAGTTGGACTAAAATTGAACCCTAGAAACTCACTAGTTTTTGGATTTGGTTAAAAAATTAAAAAAGCAACTTCACACTTGATATTGGTGTTTTAAAATGAACTCATCATTGCTTTGGGGCTAAAACAAACAAGTGTTTGAATTGAGTGATTTTTTCTTTGGTGCATTTTGAGTGTGTATCCTCTCCCCTTGCGCTTCATGCGATATGGGGTGCAAGAGAAACACTCAAAATGCATTTTATTGCTTTGAGTCACCTTTAAGAGAGGGCTTACTATGAAACACACCTCGCAACAGGAAACTCATAGGAAATTTCTTGCAAGCACATTTACTGGTGGGCTATATCAAAGGGTGTGAAATCATGAGAAATTAGCACCAATTTGTGCCAACAACAAACTACACCTAATCGCATGCCTTAAGTGGAATGGGAACAGTTGAAGAGACTTAAGTGGCCAAGCGGGTGAGTGTTGATTTTTGTGTTCACGATTTGTTGTCATTAAGAACCTTTTATAGTAACCAACTAGTCCATCCAATGAGTTTTGTGGACATAAAATCTGCAAATGGTTAACAATTTTAACATAATATCATCATGTTAGTCCTTTGAAAAACATTAGATTTGAAATCCCTATGAAATACTTGACTATGATGAAACATACAAATTAGATAAACAAAGATAATCAAATGTAAGCATATAAAAACATAGTCAAAACTTTATTCCATATTGGATTGGTGTTACATGTGCTAGTAACCCTTTCCCAACCCTTGATTAATAAGCTTAGATGATGATGATAAGATGGACAAGATTAGCTCTCCATTGAAGAGAGTAACCTTGTATGAGATTGGAGATGAAAATGCTAAGATTGTGGAGTGGATGAACAAAATCAGTTCTTAGTTTAAGAGAATGACTTTGCATAAAGATTGTGAAGACCTCGCTTGAAGGATGAAGCCTCATCATTTATAGATTATCAAGTTGAAAGAATGCATATGAGAGAGCAATGTGGGATCAAAAATAAGCCAATGAGATGAGGACACTTGTCATCATGTGATAGGCCAATGGATGTGAAAGATTAGGGAAATGTGCCCATGAGAGGGAGAATTTGAATTCAAATTTGAGAGTAAATGCTAAGTGGGGGACACGAAAATGAGCAATAAATGCAATGTTGGAGGGACAAATCAACTTGCCTTTGAATTCAAAGATGAGGGAATATTCCCCATAAATGCCATGTTGATGGAAAATCTTGGATTTAATAAATCAATAAAATTGATTTATTTGTGCAAGTGGAGATATCTAGAGAATGCAAGTGGGTGAGATTAGTATTTAATCAGGGTTAGATTAAATAGATGATGATTATGCTGATTTAATGGTGTTTAGATGATTTTGACTTTTAGGACTTAAATATTTGATTTATTTAAATCAGAAAATGATGGAATATGATTTAGGATTTGATTTAAATAAAGTCCTGATTTATTTGATGAATGGAATATGATTATGCATAATGTAAATTTGATGTGTCTACAAGTTTATCACAAAGTGGTGCATTGGAACTTAGATTCCAAGAAGTTACTTGCCATGTCCGATTTTGGTTAAAATATAGAGGTTAAGACTTCATTCTTAACATGCCTTTATATTTTTCCCTTTGTTGCATGTAAAATTATCTCTTCTACTATGAAGGGCATGAGGCAAGTCCACTAAGAAAAATGTACCAATTGAGCTAGGATGTTATATTGCTTGTGAGTCAGTTTGAAAACACAATGCTTGGATCTAAAACATTGAGACAAACATTAAACAAATCATTCAAATTTCAAACTCTTTAAAAGAGAAAATATCTTTGACAAAATTCAAGTGTTATTGCTTTCCCTAGGGATCCTATCCTTAGAGGCTTCTAAGTATTTGGATTCATATCTCAATTTTCTTTTTCTAAAGTCAACATTAGGGAACTATCACCTTGATTCTCTCGATTTCCACATAATGGACTTTGTGGGATGAAAAGAAATTGAGACATAGACATTCAGTTTGAAAACTAAAACAATAAGTGTGTTTGTGGTAAAATAAATTCATTAAACAAGATTAAATCAATTGGACCGCACACATGTGCTTGTTTATCTTGTCTTATGGTTTTCTGAGCAAACATTGATCTTTTGGTTTGAAGTACTCTCAGAGAAAAACATGCTCTTCACTATCTTGGTCTTGTAAACAAAGTACCTCTTAGGTTCATTTAGGACCAAATCAAAAAATTCTTTCATCCCAAACATCAATCAAAATCCATCCCACAAAAAAACTTTAGAGCTTTGGAAACATCATTTTAGACTTGGGTAAATCATCAAAATCAAAATCACCTCGTTTAGTTAAGAGTATGGGAATGCATCCTTTCTCATATCTCTAGTTAAATCAACACACCTTTGAAAAAGTTCATCCTAAGATAGCATATAACATCTTAGGGTTTACAAGGTCATTATCCAAATCAAATAAATCAAAATAAAACCCTACGTCTAGCATTGATCCAAAGTCCCTAAACGTTCAACACCCATATCATTCACCCCTATCATCCATCATCTCATCATTGGTCCTAAATCCCTTAGAGGTCAACAAGGTCAAAACACAAGAGGAACATGGAATATAAACTTGATCCATACATCATGAGTAAACCAAGTCAACCAAACTATCAAATCCTTACAATGCCAATTGATTTTCAACACTCACATTTATACAATCCATACATAGGATCATTATCTCCTTCAAACCTCAATGGTACAATAAATGTGAGTATTCCCAATCAAAAGTTTGGAACACATTTCCCGATGGCAGATTTAAATCCAAGTCCAAACCTACAAATCTATCAACCAAACACTCAATGCATGAGTCTTCCACAAAAAAACATCATCCCACCAAATCCATACATGCCAAATATGAATACACCAAGTTTACCAAACATGAAAATTTTAAATCCACACTTGGTAAACTTTGGCATAGATACATTTGTGAATCACACCAATATTGTTCAAAGTCCAAGCAATATGTTAACAACTCCATGTATTGATCCAAGTCAAGGTAACACCATGCAAAATAAAAGTTACCTAAATCAAGGCAATGTGATTCCAAATCATAACAATGTTCAATTCCAACCTATCATGCCAAATCTAAACAGCATCCCAAATCATAACATTGTCCAAAATCAACTTGTCCATGATCCCATACAAACACCACAAGTACACATTCCAAATCTCCTTGAACAAAAGAGTCAACCACATTAAGGGAGTCAATATCAAAATCAAGACCAAACTTTTCTAGATCAAATTGCTTCACTTTCCAAAATAATTAACTCATTTTTCCAAGACACGTCTTCATTCCAAAATCAACACACTCTTCCATTGGTTGAACCATGTCATCAAAGCATTGATTTTTTTCCACAACCATATCAAGAACAATATCTCCAATATCAAGAGGTTGGGTATCAAGATCAACAACATCAAAAACAAACCCAATTACCCCATCTCGAAGATCAATCACCCCATCTCCAAAATCAATCACAACAAGGTCAATTCAAAGTGAAAATATCACAAGGGAACAAACGAAAATACACACCACTTGGGAGACCAACCGAATCAATCCTGCAACAATTGGTACAAGAAAATTTCATCAAAATCCTAGTCTATAACAACTATCAAGAGCCCCTAGTAAAACCATCATGGTACAATGAGAATCACCTTTGTGATTTTCACAAAATAAAGGGACACACAACATCTGATTGTGTTTGACTCAAAAATATCATCCAAAACCTTATTGAGAAAAAGATAATCACTATTGGGGACAATGATGAAGATTCAAACACTGTTGATAGCATTGACAATCTCCCCACCACAATTGTTTAAAAGAATGATCAAGATCTATCCATCAAAGAGCACATTAAAGATGTTTTATCTCATCCAAAGATCAAATCAACATATATCAAGCGTCACTTCTCGATCATGATCAAAATCCACCAACAATACCCAATAATGATCTAATTCAAGAAATGTCAACATCACTTGACCCTATGGTTGAAGAAATTGAAAATCCCTCTACCACAATTGTTGAAAACAATGATCAAGACCTATCCACCAATGAGCACATTGAAGATGTTTCTACCTCATCTGATGATCACCTCACCATACATCAAGAGCCACTTTTTAGTGATCTATTTCAAGGAGTGTTATGATTATTTGATCCTACTGACATAATCGATGATCCATCGACCAATGATCATATTGAAAATGTCTCTACATCACCTTATGAGTTAGAGGACATATCTCAAGAATTTATTCCAAAGCATGATCAACATATGTCACCCAAGTCTAGCAATGGTCCTTTCCAAGACATATTGATACCCTTCAACCTCATGGTTACAGATGAAAGAATCCTCAACTTGACACTTGATCTAAGTCCACTCAAAGATCAAGAGGATATAAAACCACTTACCACATGACTAATGATGATGTCCAAGAACCCTTTGTAAGTAATCCATCCTTTGAAATTGATCCATGTCAATAACTTGATCCAAAGCATGTCAAAAGCAATTCCAAAATCATTCAAGATCAAGAATTTGTATCTCCAAGATACTATAATGATCTAATGGACACTCTCCTTTCTATATAATATTTTGTAAATGATGATCATATCCACATAACGCATACTCCTCCATCTACCCATGATATGCTTTCTTTGGATGGACACATAGATGATCTGCATTAAGAACAGGATTCCTTTACTCCTAATATTATTAAACAAAAAGAGTAGGTTATTGATTACTATAGTCAAACAGATTTGTCAACATTAGGATTAGATATATCCCAAATTTAGAATTAGTACATCATGTATGAAGATATTCAACATTATTCACTCAAGGAAGCAGGTCAGATAGAACAAGATATTCCACACTTAGCAGAACAACAAATTGAAATAACGTCATTTGTAGTGGTCATTTATTAGAGAATGCTTACTAAACAAGACATCTCAAAACAAGAAGAATCAAGGAACAAAGGTGCTACTACCACCATACTGGGGGAAACTTTGTCTCAAGAAAACATCAACATGGGAAGCACGAAGAATCCTTATGATGAAACTGATGCCAATACTACAACCAGCCACATCATGAATCTTCATCCACCCATCACCCCATCCATGAATTGGGACCAACATCAAAAGAAAGAGTTAAATCAAAGTACAAAGTATGTTATCAAAGAAAAATAATCAAAGCATGGAGGAAAAATCAAATACAAGTGGATACCAAAAATTACAAAGAAAGATTATCCCTATCAAACTCCATCAGTTAAAGAAACTATGGGGAAAAATAAAAAAGGGAAAAGTATCCATAAAAGATGTCCACAAAAGAAAAATAAGGCTTCTCAAGCAATGTACAAAGTGTATCAAGCAATTGGTCCTATTTCCATGCACACTTTCATATCCACCCATCATTGCTCATCTTCCCAAGTTTGGAGAGTCAATGGTTCCAAACTGTCAACCAATCCATCTTTTACTCCTAAACAAACTCCATCCATGCCTCTGCATGATATCCAATTCTCACATTGACCATGTGTTGGCAACGACCCTTCATTATAAGGATTCAGAAGGCATCCTATTGCGATGCACACACAAAGACAAAGTTAACTCCGGTATCAACAAAGCAGATCAGGAATCTCAAAAGTTACATTCAAGTGCATGTATCTTGGAAAATAATATTCTTCAAGTAGGATATCGATGGCACATTATGACAGAAGCATCTACATCAACACCACAAGGTGGTTCAGCATGAGCTTAAAATCTTTCAAAAAAATACAAAAATATATTAAAAAAAAAAAAAGGATTGAATACAGTAAAGAAAAAAATCATCCTCTAGTGAAACCCACTATGGTGGTGCTTTGGGTAGGTACCATGATGAAAACCTGGAAAACAGGCATCATGTGTAGAATAAAACATCTACGTGTGCTAATTCAGGTGAAAGCATCTCATCCCATCCATAATAAATCTAGCATTCCATCCATCTTAGCCATAATAAATCCATTCATCCATGAACCATTTATCCAAATCAGGTGCACATATATGCATTCATAGTCTAAGTTATCTTGATCTTGACAAATTTTGGTGCATAATTTACACTTGCTAATGGTAAACATCTTGACATGAGTCATTTTCATTGATCCTATTCTACCCAACATTATTTGAGCCATGAAGCATTATCCAAATGAGCATTCATTATTTGAACACCTTATCTTAGTGCAAGATAATCCTTGGAATCATTTGCATGCTTACCATATCCATCCATCCATACACCTATCCAAGCATCCATCCATGGCATTCCATACATTGCTAGACACTGGGGGCAGATATGTACATCTTGCTTTGGGAATAAATCTTGGTCTATATCCTCCAACTTATGTGGTGGTCCAAACATTGGAAAATGTAGAATCAAATCAGTCAAACCACTTGTGAGAAAAATTACAAATCACTAGCCCATGGCATATTTTGACAAGAAAATGTTCCTTATCAATCTTCATCTTTCATCAAACATCAATCGAAACAATCAATATCAGTCACATCTAATTTGCATGCTTCAATGTCACATCAAATCATTCGAACAAATTTTGTTTCAAATCAAGCTTCATCAATCATGATCAATCAAATCCAATCAAAAAATCATCATCTCAGGATATCCTCATGTTACTTAACACTATCCTTTCATTTTTGTGCATCCTCGACAATGTTATCATCATTGATCTTGATCAATCGAATCTAATCAATCCCTCATTATTTTGGGATATCCATCCTAATCCTTGTGTTACGTAACACTATCCTTGCATTGTTGTGCATCCTCAACAATGTTATCATCATCAATCCATCGATCTAATCAATAAACCTTAGCTTGGTTTTTAACAAAATCCCAAAACAAATCATTGATATTGTCACACACATCCATATCCAAATCGTCAAAATCATGCGAAAAATCCACAAATATCCAAAAAACAAAGAAAACCCAAAAATATTCATAAAAGTTAGAAAATGTCAAAAACATGTTATCTGAACTACGTCGTCTCTAAGCTTAAACATAGGAAAGGCTAATCTTTGATCATCCCCTGAGACACAAAAATAGAAAAACATTCAAAAAACACCAAAATCAAAAGCATTCATAAAATCCAAAAACATTCAAATAACCCAAAAATACCAAAAATAGCCTCAAAACATTCCAAAAAATCAAAAACATCCAAATATTTATAAAAAAAAATCCATCCGTCCTCATCTCACTCTCACCCACAATAATCCCATCCATAATAAACAATCGTCATCTTCATCCTTCGACAACACAAACAGAAACAAACATAACAATCAGCAAAAGAAAACTTCAAACGCAAAATCAAAATTGAAGCAACAAACCTTTAAACACAATATCAAACTCTTGACCATTCGCAAACATGTCAGTTAACCTTATATCAACAGCCTTTTTGAACAACCTATCAACTTGCCACCATCCACTAACATGTCCTAGGATGTATCCTTCCTACAATGGGCATTATCTTTTGGCTAAACACTTTGGATAAATAAAATGATGTGTTGCCATCCACTAACATGTCCTAGGATGTATCATTCCTACAATGGGCATTATCTATTGGCAATCGTTTCGGTTCTTATCCCTAACAAAACAAATCCCTTTGGCTAGAGGTATGAAGAACATTGACTTGTTTGTGTGCTTGATCTTTTCTTTTTGATTTATCTTATTGCACTCATTCCAATGACCTCTCAATGATGTCTAATCAAAGTGATTTAGAGAGAAAGGAATGGGGCATCAATCATTATCCTTTTTTCTATTGTGTTTGTTGGATGTTCTTGTAATATAACTTGGCGAATACTTGCTTTTTTAGATACGTCCTGGCAAGGTTTTCGTATGTCAAGTGTGAACAAGAATACTCCTATCTGTTTGTCGAGTCAAATTCCATCACACTAGGTACAATGTCATCTTGTTTCTTTATACCTTGATGCATCATATCTAGGTGTGTTATCAAACATAAGTTAAGTAGCCCTTTTAAAGTCCCAATCCCTGATAAGCAAATCATCATCATCCATCTCTCATCATCATCTCTAATAAAGTGGACTTATTGGATCCTCTTGTCATCATCTTGTTTCTTCTTTCTTCTCTCCATGCTAACATCATACTAGGATAGCTAATCATCATCACCAACACATCCATTCCACATGCATTGCATCATCAGTTAAGATGTTTAGGATAATATATATTTGTTATTCTCAACATCTTAAAACCATCTCATTTCCATCATCATCATAATCATCCATACGTCCATCTTGAACCTTTTTGTCTCGAGATCAACCCTCAAATCAAATCTTTTGCTCGATCTCTCGAGGGGGCAATGTACTAGTATACTTCTTCCCACTGGGGCATCCAAAAAAATCAATTTTTTTTTGAATTATGATCATGGTAGGTTTATTCTTTGAACCAACGCAGCAAGTGCATTGCTTCAAAGAGGGGAAAAATGTAGACATGTGAAATTGACATCATGCATTCCTCATATTTAATTAAATCATATTTTCCTGATCAATTAAATAAATCAAGTTTAATTGATTAATCTCCTAAGTTCATCCATTTAAATTAAATAAATCCATCTTTATTTGATTTAACACTAACATCATTCTCTTTGATTAAATAAATCAAATCTTTATTTAATTAAATCTAAAATCATTCTCCTCTCAACTTTGATTTATTTAAATCCTAAAATCTAAGTCAAAAGTAAAAATAACCTAATCTCCTATTAAATTAATCAAATCCTAATTAATTTAATCCTAATCACTTTTATTCTCTATACTTTTCCACTTGCACATGAAAATGCATTTAAATGATTTATTAAAATCTTTATTTATTTTCAACTTGGCATCTTTGAGGAATATTCTCCAAGTTTGAAATCTCCCCCCAAATTGACATGTACATCCAACAAAGCATTTAAGAGCTCTTACATGTCTCTTACACAAGTCAAACTTAGCATTTAACTCATCTTTCATCCCCCCTAAACATGTCATGTCATCCAATTCAAATTTCAAATCTCCCCCTCTTTGGAAAATTGACCAAAATGTGCTCATTCCTCAACCTCTCACATGTTGACAAGTGGCATCTTGTCATTGCTTGATCTTTAGTCCCACATCCTCCATGTTTTGCATTCTTCTATCTTTCTATTCTATAAATAGAGATTTTCTCTATTGTATTACCCCTCCACAATCTTTGTATCTTTCTCCACCACTTGATACACATTGATCTTGCATTGCATCTTGTTCATCATATCACATAGCATCTTCAAAGCAGTTTTCATCATTTAGCTTATCAAAAGAGGTTGGGAAAGGGTTGCTTTCCGCATCAAAGTAGCACCAATCCCCCTATGGAATGATGTTTGAGTAGTTTAGGGATATATTTCATGCTTATCTTACTTATAGTTTCATGTTAGTTTGATAATGTTATTATTTCCTTTACGTTTGCTCAACAATTTCATGGGGAGGGCTTTTATCTCATTTGTTCAAAATTGACTAATTTAACACCATATTTGTCAATCTTGGATAAAAGTAAATTTTTGTCTCTCACAGATATAGAATTGTGCATGAAATTAGGACCAACTGCTTGATATAATTTGTACGTCGCTTGAAAAGCCTGCTTTTGCTTTTGTGGACATCTTTGATGGATACTTTTCCCTTTTTTATTTTGCCCCATAGTTTCTTTGACTAATGGATTTTGATAGGGATAGTCTTTCTTTGTATTCTTTGGTATCCATGTCTATTTTATTTGTCCTTCATGCTTCTCATTTTTACTCATTTTGATAACGGCCTTTTGATGTTGGTCCCAATTTGTGGATGGGGTGATGGGTGGATGAAGATTCATGACATGGTTGGTTGTAGTATTGGCATCAGTTCCATCATAAGGATTCTTCATGCTCCCTATGTTGATGTTTGCTTGAGACAAAGTTGCCCACAGTATTAGGGAAGTAGTACCTTCATGCTTTGATTCTGCTTGTTTCGAGAGATCTTGTTTAGAGGGCATTCTCTGATAAATGACCACTGCAGATGATGTTTTTGGAATGTGTTGTTCTGCTAACTTTGGAATATCCTGTTCTGTCTGACTTGTTTCCTTGAGTGGATAATGTTAGATATCCTCATACATGATGTCCTTAGTCTGAATTTGGGATATATCTAATCCTAATGTTGACAACTCTGTTTGACTATAGGAATCAATAACCTACTCCTTTTGTGTGATAATGTTAGGAGTAAAGGAATCCTTTTCTGAATGAAGATCATCTACGTTTCCATCCAAAGAAAGTATCTCATGGGTAGGTGGATTATGTGCTATGTGGATGTTATCATCTTGTATAGATAGGAGAGTGTCCATTAGATCATTGTAGTAGCTTGGAGATACAAATTCTTGATCTTGAATGATTTCAGAATTGCTTTTGACATGCTTTAGATCAATTTCTTGACATGGGTCAGTTTCAAAGGATGGATTGCTTATAAAGGGTTCTTGGATGTTGTCATTATACATGGGAAGCAACTCAATATCCTCTTGATCTTTGAGTGGACTTGGATCAAATGTTGAGTTGAAGATTCCTTCAATATCTGCAAACATGTCTTGGAAAGGACCATTTCTAGACTTTGGTGAGAGATGTTGATCATGATTTGGAATAAATTCTTGAGATATGTCCTCTAACTCATTGGATGATGTAGAGACATTCTCAATATTATCATTGGTCGATGGATCGCCAATAGTTATTATTTTTCGATCAATCAGGTCTTGGATGATATTTTTGAGTCGAACACAATCTGATGTTGTGTGTCCCTTTATTTTGTGATACTCACAAAGGTGTTTCTCGTTACGATGGTTTTACCAAGGGCTCTTGATAATTCTCATAGAGGTATTTTGATGAGATTCTCATTTACTAGTTGATTCATGACTGATTCAATTGGTTTCCCAAGTGGTGTGTATTTTTGTTTGTTACCCTATGAGACTTGTACTTTAAATTGACCTTGTGGTGATTGATTTTGGAGAGGTGGTAATTGATCTTCAAGATGTGGTGATTGAGTTTGTTGTTGATGTTGTAGATCTTGATATCCAACCTCTTGACATTGGAGATATTGTTATTGATGTGGTTGTGGACACAACTCAATGCGTTGATGACATGGTTTAACCAATGGAAGAGTGTGTTTATTTTGGGGTGGAGATTTCTCTTGGCACAATGAGTCAATTAATTTGATCTCACAAAATTTGATCTTGATTTTTATCTTGACACCCTTGATATAGTTGATTTGGTTTTTGTTCAAGCATATTTGGAATGCCTACTTGTGGTGTTTGTATGGGATCATGGACAAATTGATGTTGGACAATGTTTCATTTTGGGATGATGTTCATATTTGGCATTATAGGTTGAAATTGAACATTATTGTGGTTGGGAATCCCATTTCCTTGATTTAGGTAACTTTGATTTTGCATGGTGTTACCTTGACTTGGATCAATATATGGAGTCGTTAACATCTTGTTTGGACTTTGAACAACATTTGTATGATTCACCAACATATTTATCCCAAATTTTACCAAGTGTGGATTTGAAATGTTCATGTTTGGTAAACTTGTACTTGGTATATTCACATTTGGCATGTATGGATTTGGTGGGATAATGTTGTTCGTTTGAAGACTCATGCATTGATTGTTTGGTTGATAGACTTGTAGGTTTGGATTTGGATTTAAATCTACCATCAGGAAATGTGTTCCAAACTCTTGAATGGGCATACTCGCTTTTGTTGTACCATTGAGGTTTGTAGGGGATAATGATCCCATGTATGGATTGTATAAATATGAGTGTTGATAATCAATTTGGCATTGTAAGGCTTTGATAGTTTGGTTGGTTTAGACTTCTCATGATGTATGGATAAATTTTATATTCCATGTTCTTCTTGTGTTTTGACCTTGTTGTAAAAGTGAACCTCTAAGGTGTTCAAGACCAATGATGAGATGAAGGATGAAAGGGGTCAATGATATGGGTGTTGAACTTTTAGGAACTTTGGATCAATGCTAGACTTTAGGATTTGATTTTGATTATTTTGATTTGCATAATGAACTTGTAAAACCTAATATGTTGGATGTGACTTTAGGATAAATTTGTTAAAAGAGATGATAATTTAACTAAGTGTGTGGGGAAGGATTCATTCACACGCACCTAACTAAATAGATGATTTTGATTTGGTTTAAGGATGTACCCAAGTCTAGATAATGATGTTTCCAAATCTATAAATTTGTTTGTGGGATGGGATTTGATTGATGTTTGAGATGGATGAAGTGTTTGATTTGATCCTAAATGAACCTAAGGAGAACCTTGTTTTACAAGACCAAGGTAGTAAAGAACATGCTTTTCTCTAAGAGTGGTTCAAAACCAAAAGACCAATGTTTGTATGAAAACCATATGACCAAAAGATGCCAAGCACATGTGTGGGGTCCAATTGTTTCTTAACTTTTCTTAATGAGTTATTTTTACCACAAACACTCCTTGATTAGGTTTTGAAACTAGATGTCTAATGTTTAAATTTCTTCTCATCCCACAAAGTGTATCATGTGGAAATTGAATAAATCAAAGCAAGAGTTACCTATTGTTAACTTTAGTAAGAAAATTGAGATATAATCCAAGTGTTTAGAAACCTCTAAGGATAAAATCCCAAGGGCAAGCAATAACACATGAATTTGGTCAATTTTATTTTCATCCTAAAGGGTTTGAAGTTTTGATGACAATGTTAAATATTTTTTTTCCAATGTTTACAAACAAGCAAAGTGTTTTGTAACCAAGAAAAAGCATAATCCTATGGTTATGAAAGACTATATTTGTTGACTCCCCACTTGGACAAGTCCAGCTAAGCTTATTTTTAGCAAATGGTTAGATGCTTGACCCCACTGGCTCCCCTCCATGGCACTCACTTATACAGGGCAGCCAAGAATTAGCACCCATGAAACTCCCATGGCATACTTTCCATTTCTACTAAAACTCGTAAAAGTGTGGGGCGGCTTCAAAATGACCATTCTTGCACCAACAAATAGATAGGGATTTTGGCCTTTCTACAACAAGGGTTTTAATTCTAACTTTACATTCATAGGGGTTGATCCAGCGAGGCGAGAGACCATTGTTTCCCTTCTCATCGAAACCAACTGTGTGATACTTGCCTTTGTTCTAGTACCCACTTTTATATCCTGGCTGGAAATATACTTGGCTTTAGTGTGTTACTGGTTGGGTTATTCCCTTGGGTGAGTAATTTTTCCCACAAGTCAGGCCCTCTAAGATAAACAAAAGCAAGCAAACATATTCGTAGTTCAATCAATCTTTTTTGAGAAACAAAGAGAGAACACACACAATATGTTCCACTCACACTCGCAAGATTTGTTCTATTTTAATCCCAAATGAAAAGTGGAGGAAATTACTTTACCCAACTTAAGATCACCAAAAGGCCTTTTGATTCTCAAGATCACTGCAAGGTGCAAGAGAAACACATACGTCATTTTGATGGTATTACTTTGAGTAAGCAATTACAAAAAAAAGTAGCACATGTTCATTTTTAACCCACAAAGCAATAATGACTGTTTTCCCTACGGAATGTAATTCAAGTACTACGTACTACTAAGCAAACTAAATCATATGCAGAACATGGAACAAAATAATAGAACAAAAATATATCATGTTCGAACATCAGAAGCTATATTCATTCTTAATGATATCATGTACAAAAATATTGTCAACCATGAATATTCACACATAACATGTTTTTTGACTACAACCAACTGAATACATATAATATTCGGCAATAGTTAAGTAACCAACTGACACGACGTTTCATAACAATAGTTATCACTAATCGGGACTTGATTACCCGAAAGTACATGACATGTATTATTCCCACTAACTATAGTTTTATTAGCAAATGGCCGACTACGACCAAGGCCGACGACGTCGACTACAACAAAAGTAAAGATATACTACTTACATCATCCCCCCCTAAAAATAAGTTTTCTAGATGACAGGACAACCCAAGGGAATGACAAAATATACAAATTTAATGAGAACGAGGGGGAATTTAGGATGTCCCTGGATGCAAAAATGATGTTGGAGTAGTCGAATAATGCTTTTCCCACAGTCGCCTCACTTCCTCTGTACATGTACAGAGCTGTTGGTCGGAAAGTATCTCCCTCTCCCTGGAAACCTTCACCATACGAGCTACCTCCATCAATTGTCCTTTAGTCTTGTCTGCCTCTACACTCTTTGCTAACAACTGGTCTTCCAATTCCTTCACTCAACACTCCCATGCCCCCTCTTTCTACTATGCCTCCTCTTCCAAGGTGATCACCCGAGTATCCAAGGCCTCTAGTCGAGCTCCCCTATCACTAGCTAGTTGGGTTTGTTCTACCAAGTCATTTTGAATGTTTTTCATTGCAGCATCTAACTCCTTAATCCTCTAGAAGAATGTATATGCTTCCACCTTCCATGATACTACAACCTCTGTGGAGAACACCTAGTGTTTCATGAGATACAAAACATCATGGAATACAAGATCAATGTGGTATAAAATCTCGATAACCCCAACGTCTCGTCCTACCAGCCATGGTGGCCTACCACGCCATGCCCTCAACATTGCAGTAGTCTCACCTGCTGGCCATCCCTCACTGAATATCTGAGTAAACTCTGCCTCTCACCCCATTTGTACAAATCCTCAGATGCATTGGACTTCCTGTCCCACTAGAGGAGATCAGCCGACCTTGAGTTCTCTAGAAACTTGGCCCACCAAAATCATCAATCTACCCATATGCTCTAGTAATTTCCCTTGTGGCACCATAAACCTGCATTTCCTAGGATTCAATGCTAGACGAACCGCCCAACACCATTCCATGCACTCTATGAGGGCCTTCAAATTCTTCTCTGCATCACTATAAATGGGCCAATCATTGAGGAAGGCTTTGAAGTTTCCTACCAACATTTTGTCAAAGATATGCAGTATTATTCTCTGGAAAGTGGTTGGGACATTACACAACTTGAACAACATTCGATTGTATGCATACACTCCATCCTCCACCACGAAATTTGTCTTCATTTTGTCTTCCTCTGTGATACTGATCTAATTGTACCCCGAGAAACCATCTAGGAATGAGTACATCTCATGCCTAGCAACCTCTTTGAGAATTGTGTCAGTGAAGGGGATAGGAAACGGGTCCTTGATGGTTATTGTGTTCAAACTCCTGAAGTCTACACATATTCAGATCTACTCCATTTCTTTCTTTAGATATATGACAATTGGTGATACCCAATCACTGACTTCTACCTTTAAGATGATGCCCGCTTCCAACATCTTTTCAATTTCTTCTTGTACCTTGGCGACATAGTTTTTATTCATCCGATAGGGCCTCTTCCGTATAGGTTGGGCTCATGGTACAAGAGGAATCCTATGTATGCACAGCTCTGGCAGTATGCCTTTAATGTCCTTGTACATCCATGCGAAGGAATCTTTGTATTCCATGAAGATTTTGAATGCAGCCACCTTTAGTACGGGGTCCCAATCATCACCAACGAGAATCTCTTTAGGCTTCTTGGGCTCACCGAGGTTGACCTTCTTTAGTGTCGGTTCCCCGTGCTTAATGAATTTTTCTCATTCAAATTTATGTGTTGGAATTTCATCCAATTCAGCCACCCCTTCCTTATATTCACCGTACCCAGGTGAAAATGTTTGACTAGTCAAGGCATTGTCTCCTTCCTCTCCCCCTTCTCTGATTTGTAGCATATTGCAATCAAGGTGGAAAACCTCATAGTCCTCCATCTTCTAGTGGAATAACCCATTCAACAAACTTTTTTCATCCTTGAAGCAACTGTCGATCTCTAGTATACCCTCCTCATTCGATTCCATTAGCTTTCTCTCTTCATCAACATCTGATCCTCCCTTCAATTATGATCCTGACGATGCTAGCACTTCAGTAACCAGTTGTTTCTTTAGATCAATTGTATACTTTCGCATGTGGTTCTCGATTGATAGTGTATTCCTTTTCCAGTTATGGTTTTATTTTGCAGCAATCAGCCATCCCCTTCCCAACAATGCATCGTACGCCCTTTTCTCCAGTGGGATGACGACAAAATTTAATAAGAACTCCTACGTGCCAATCACCACTTTTTGTGCCATCAAGGTACCGAGAGGTTTGATGCCATGTTGATCTACACCTACCAGGTGGAATGTTGGGGGCCAGAGGATTGGCTTACCTAGGCATTTCCATGTATCCTTTGGTAGTACGTTGACTCTAGAACCCCCGTCGACGATGGTGTTAGAGAGTTTCATTCCCAGAATTTACATCTGTATGATGGTTGGTTTCCTCCCAATACTTACTACAAGTAGCATTGGATCAGTGATTTCTGCTATCGGTTTTGTCATTTGTTCTGTTGGACCCTTCTGAATATTATTTTCAATAACATTTGTAAGTGCTACTCTCAGTTGAGGCATCGTTTGTAGAAGGTCAGTTACCTTGATTGGTATGGTTGTGTGAAGCACCTATCATACTATGTTCTTCTTAGACTGCGACTACAACGACGTACTTGCCATTTTGGAAGTTCCTTGTCCATTTTGCATAGCTTCTTCTACTTCTTCCCTAGCTTCTTAGAGTCTTTCCTTCTCCGTACAAGGGTCTGGATAATTAGTCTTCTTCACTTGTGCCCTTGTTATCGCCAGGACTTCTTCATCGGCCACGTCCAGCATATTGATGCCTTTCTATTTCGGGAAGTCGGTATCTTCGTGCTCAACAGGACCACACCATTTACATAGTTTTCCCCTGGTTCCTTGACCACTTTGACAATCCCTCGCAAAGTGACCCCATTCATTACATTTCCAACACTAGATCATGGGTCTTCCTTTGCTGTTGTACTAGATTTTACTTCTTGGTGTATTATTTCTCTTATTGTTGTGGTAGCCTCTTGGGGATGCATTGTTATTCTGAGGTTTGGGCGGTGTGGTCGGTGAGGTTGACTATTCCCCTTGTGTGAAGAACACTTGAGAACTTCATGTTTTTAAGTTGTATGGGTACTCCTTGACGAAGTGTCCCATAACCTGGCAGATGTCATAGAACAATTTTTTTGAGCAGTTCGCCTTTGTATGACCTTCCATCTTGCATTCGGTACACCATAGTTCATTCGCTTCCTTGGATCCTTCTTTGTCAGCCTTCAGCTCTTTCATCATCTGTAGCATGTCACGACAAAGAGCTTGTACGGTTGTTGATTCATCTTCACTTTCGTCCGCACTCTCTTCGTCATCTTTCTTCTTTCCCTTTGAGGATTTCTTGTTCTCGCTTTCAATGTCCATCGCTCGGTTATATGCTTCAGTGTACAAGGATGGCAGTACTACTTTCATTTTTCTTCGAAGTGAGGGAATCAATCCTTTAATAAACCATCTCTTCTTTAGGCCATCCACTGTGCCTCAAGCTTCCCTATCAAATCTTTTAATTTTTGATTGTAGGTCTACACGCTCTCATGCTTTCCTTGTTTAGTATTGTATATCTTTGTGACAATCTCACTATCATCTCATAGGAGTTTGAACTCCTAGAAAGCTTGCTTC
This sequence comes from Sequoia sempervirens, assembly GCA_007258455.2. Taxonomy (NCBI): domain Eukaryota; kingdom Viridiplantae; phylum Streptophyta; class Pinopsida; order Cupressales; family Cupressaceae; genus Sequoia; species Sequoia sempervirens. The sequence goes on along the minus strand of VDFB02279824.1, from coordinate 33,784 downwards.
AATAACCTCCATGTAGCTTTTTGTGCTTGATATAATTCAGAGTACCAATTAATGGCACTATCTCTGAGTGTTGCGGGGAATGCTTTCAGCCACAGGTCTAAATCATCATGTCCACTACCTATCCAAATAGTTTCACATGTCTTACAGTGCCGTACTGGATCTTCTGACCCATTTCCCATAAACTTCGGCAGCTTCTGCCACTCCGGAGTAGCCATCTTTCCCCACTATCCTCCTTGTGTGTTGGACCTGATTAGACTAGTTTCCCCACTACGTTCCAGTGCGTCACTTGCACTCTCGGCCACATACGAGTCACTCCCACATATTTCGTTAGTGTCCTCGACACCGTGAGTCTCCTGGAGTTCCCTTCAGTACTCTCTCTGCCTTGGGGTACTAGGCTCAGATCTTCCCCTCCTTAGTCGTTCGTCGTCGTCCGATAAGGACAACTCCCAAAAATGTCTGATGTTACTACTTAATTCATCTTTGTTCTCATAAGGATCATACCTTCCTATGTAAGAGGTGTCAAAGGGTCCTTCGTCCATTCCTTCCACCAAAATTTGATGTGCTTTTTCAATGGATGTGTCTATTCTTGTCAGATTCTCATGTGGTCTTTAATACTCTGATTTATTTCAATTAGATCCTCATCCAATTCCTTACCAACTTGCTTTAGTCTTCTTCACTAGTTTTCTTGTTCTTGCAGCCTGAGTGATCACCGAACCTTCTCCTCCTAAGTCTCATTCCTGTCAAGTACTTGATTCTTTTCTTTGTTCGGTCGTACGGGCATTTAAAATTTGTTCAGGTGATCATTATTGACTACCAGATGTGCGTTTTCAGCTAGTGTCTCGTTCTTCTTCTCATTTGGTTCTCTCTTCATAGCATTGCAGTATTTGCTTCCTTCGACATTCCCGATCCTCTTCTTTTCGAAGGTCCTACAGGATAATGAAATGGCAGGCCAGTAGTTTGGGCATATGATTCAGGAGGTGATCCACCTCATCATTCACTTCCAGCCTATCCCGGATAACTTCCTCGGGGATCTCCTACCTGTAGGGTTCCCTTGTACATGATCGCGTAAAGATATCTTCCACAGATTGACAAGATCTTCAGTTAATAGGTCTTCCCTTTCCTCATTTCTATTCACGGGCTCGTCTTCTGGAAGACCCATCACGCTGCCATGACGATTGATTCCCTAGTCTACTCAGGAAACGGTGCCAAATGTTTTCCCTACGAAATGTAATTCAAGTACTACGTATTACTAAGAAAAATAAATCATATGCAGAACATGGAACAAAATAATAGAATAGAAATATATCATGTTCAAACATCAAAAGCTATATTCATTCTCAATGATATCATGTACAACAATATTGTCAACCATGAATATTCACACATAACATGTTTTTCGACTACAACCAACCGAATACATATAACGTTTGGCAGTAGTTAAGTAACCAACCAACACGACGTTTCATAACAACAGTTATCACTAATTGAGACTTGATTACCCGAAATTACATGACATGTATTATTCCCACTAACTATAGTTTTATTAGCAAATGGCCGACTACAGCTGACTACAACAAAAGTAAAGATATAGTACTTACAATGACTTCTTTTTAGTGTACCAAAATGAAATATGAAGATTTCTTTGTTCAATTTTAACCAAAAAAGTAATGTCTAGTTAGTTTCTAATGTTTAGTTTTAGCCCAACTTTGAAAAAAAATCAATCAATGATTAATTTTAAACCCAAATTGATCTAGTTGGCCTAAAACAGAAAACAAGAGCAGAAAATGGAAGCTCTAGACTATTACAATAAGCATTAAAAAATGCTTTTTCAAATTCAATGTCCACTTTTCCAAGTCAAATCTGCTTGTGATTTATCTGTCTTCATGAGAAGTAGATGAAATTTATGAAGAGTTGATCGATAGATTCCACCTTAGCAATCTGCACCCAACAACTTTAAGTTAGCAAAACAAAATCAATCATAGATTAAAAACTTTATTTAAATTCAAATAGAAAATGATTTTTCCCTTTTCGAGGTGTAAAGTACGGTGGCCCAAATAAATAGCATAGTAATTGCAATCAGATTAAATACATGGTTGCTTTCCACAATGACGTTGATTTGCAAAGATATGCTTTTTTAGATATGAAAAATCCCACTAGATTTGTCTTTTTTCAATAAAGATCTTTATAATCACTTCAAGAAAGATGTTGAATGGCCAAAGCTTCAAGTGTATGCCAACAAAAACAAAGATCTGAAACTAAATGTTGATATGATGCATTTATGAAGCCGTGTATTTGATGCTTTTAAAATCTTATGTTATGTAATGTCGCATATTTGAACATCATTGTCCATTGCTTTTCCATTGCTCTTTATCATCTGATCATATTCTTTGTATGCATGGATTGCAGCTACACCATTTAATGCTTCACCAATTTTTTTGTAAACAGGAGACCTGGAGATAGGATCTAAACACCTAATCTCTCGTGAGGTCCTCTTTTAACTCTTGCATGAGTAAATCTGCAAGGGAGAAATGAGATACACAGGTGTAGAGACAGACCTACAGCCTTTGCCAGCAAAAATTTACAATCAATTAGTTGAGTGATCCAATCAATGTTTGATAATCATTGCATTCAAAGCCATTTCCAAATAAAATCCCAAGATTTTGAAGATAAAAATTGAAATAAAAACAGAAACCAGCTCCTTGATCTACAACGCCGCCATTGTCAGAGACTATTGTGATCTTCACCATCGATGTAAAAGATCCCCACTTCATTTCCAAAAGCATTAAGCAAGGAAATAATGACAAAATCACTCAACATACGTATGGAGTGATATGGTGTCGTTCAATAATCCGTGGCTTAGTTAGATAAATGATTACCTATTGAATTCTCCAGCCAATGATATGACATGAACAGATATTTCATGTCAATGACAAGACATGATTTGATACTCTAGATCATTAACAACAAATAAGATTTGAAATGGAAGCTTGTAATGACTTTGCATGGGAAAATGAATTCAGTTGGCAGAATAAAATAAAATGATTGCAACAGAGATTTTCAAAAACTCAAGTTAGACGGAAAAAACACTAGTTTGCTACCAAAGAAATCAACAAAGTTCGATGCTCAAGAAAAGCTCGTTGTGAAACAGATCAACATAAGTTTGTTGTTAGAGAAAGTCAAAAGAATTAATTAGGCACAAGAGATTGATCATAGACAAGGCACGAAAACCAAGCAATTGGAAGACATAAAGCCAAATTCCTTCGAACAGGGTATGGGCGATGGACACCCATCAACGCATAATGAAAGGGAGATCTTTGGCAGATGCTTGAAAGATAATGTGAAAATAAATGCTTCAATCTAAGTAAAGTAAAACCAAATCAATGTGAAAATCAAGAGAAACAGAAATTCCCCCACTTTGAAACTAGTTACAATGTCTGAGTTGTACACACACTAGGTGACATCGGCTTGGTTTGGATCAGAAATTTTATGTCCCTTTTCTTATACCAAGCCCCTAGCCTCATTAGAAATCATATCTAGTTGAACTTTTCCTTAGGAAAGCAACACATTAAAAATACTTCTACGCTCCACAACTATGGCGAAGCCAAACGCAATGAGGTTAACCATGACTAGAAGTATAAACACCAACAAAGATGGCTTCCTGTCTGCCATTTATGCAATGCAAACCACTAGATTGGCTTCTCTGGTTCTTCAGACTCTGTTAATGCGGTGAAACCCCTTTGAATGAAAAAGAGTACCAAATAAAATAGCATCGCAAGAACTGAAACAGCTTGGTGTGGATCAGAGAAACGTTATACAACAAGAATTGTATTGCTTGTGAGAGGAAAGAAATTATTTAGTCAAAAGATTTTAGACAATTGTGACTTAAAACAGAGCACAGGTTATAAAATTTCATGATGAGATCGAGATTGATTGAATAACAAAATGCCTTGACTAGGACCGATTTAATGAGTCCATTCCATGAAGACACTCACTGCTTCCACTTTCCTTATGGAAAATACAATCTGAGTTAAAAGTGAATGCACCACAAGAAAACTACAGAATATTTTGGCGTTCCCTAAACATAAAACAAATAGTATTCATTTGATATGAACAATAGCCTGTCTTGTAAGATTTCAAAATATATGTCATAGACAAATTAAGAATCATACATCTTTCGTGTAAAGCTAAATGCACCCACTTCTAATAAACAAAACGTCCATTTGTACAAGTCTTTGCATTAATCTTTTCTCTAGATTTAGATATTTAATAACCTCATTACAAGAAAGACTTTTTTCTTATCTTTTAAGAGCACAAAATATCAAGAATTTGAAAAAAATATAATGATAGAAATAGAAATTTCTTGTGAATTTAATTGGATGGTGGGTGCCATATGTGAGCGCCATAAATTTGCAAACAGTCTAAACTTCAACACTCATTAGCATGGGTTAGTTCCAACTATGCAAACCTACTAATGCTCCTATGAAATAATACATCATGCCTCATAAATAAGATAACAAAACAAACTAATTTAAAGCATAAAAGAAGCACAATGTATACCTATTCCATAGTGGATTGGTGCTTATTTGATGTGGAAAGAAGCTCATTCCCAATCCTTGATAAGATCAATGATAAAAATGCATTGAAGATGCTATGTGATATGATGAACAAGATGCAAGATTATGTGTGTATAACAAAGATACTAAGATTGTGGAGTTGTGGAGGATTAAATCAATAGAGAGGATCTCTATTTATAACCAAGAAGGATGGAAGAATGCAAAACATGGAGGATGTGGGACAAAACATGAGCCAATGACAAGATGCCACTTGTCAAGATGTGAGAGGATGAAGGTTATACACATTTTGATGAATGTTCCCAAGAGGGGGAGATTTGAAATTCGAAAGATGGCTTGTTCGAGGGAGAAGAAAGAGTCTTAAATGCCAAGTGGGAGACATGTAAGAGACAATGTAAGAGTAGTTAATGCTATGTTGGAGGACAAGACATGTGGGAAGGAAAATTCAAATTTGAAGAATATTTCATCTGCATGCCCTATTTGAATGAAAATGAGGAAATAATAAATCAAATAAATTGATTTATTGTGCAAGTGGGAAAAGTTAGAGGATGTGACATGGATTAAGATTAGATTTAATCAAGATTTGATTAAATGAGAGGAGGTTAGGTGATTTGACAGTTTTGACTTAGATTTTAGGATTTAAATAAATCAAAGTTGAGAGGAGAATGATTTTAGATTTAATTAAATAAAGATTTGATTTATTTAATCAAAGAAGATGATGTTAGTGTTAAATCAAATAAATATGAATTTATTTAATTTAAATGGATGACTTTAGGATATTAATTAAATAAACTTGATTTATTTAATTAAAGAGATAATTTAGGAGATTAATTAAACAAAAGATAATTTATTTAATTAAAGATAGAAAATGATGATAAAGGGATGATTAAGGACGACATGGAATTAGTGAATCCGGATTAGATGCATGATGTCAATTTTGCATGTCTACGCATAGCTAGCGCAATTCCCTATAAGGAGGTAGTTTGGTTAGAAAGATTGTTTTCAAATATTATTTTTGGTATGGATTGTTTGTGAAATTCATAGTGTTATTTGTTTTGTGGATAACCTTATGCAGTATGTTCATAATAAGCATATATGTTTAATACCCCTTTGTTCATGACATGGTTGATGATGGTAAAATAATGAGTCATAACATGGAAACTTTGGATAATGTTCTAGATTCCTATAAAATAAATGAGAAACAAATAAGTTTTACTAGTGACGAGATATTATTGACCTTTCCTCATCTTGTACTTAGTTCATTTTATGATGAACTTCATAATATGTCATAGAATTTAAATATCAACTAAGATAATATTAGGATTCTAGTGTATCTTTCCATTATAATTTATATTCATAATTTTCATCTCTCTAATATTTTTGGAATGGCATACATTGGAACATTGACACATATGAGATCTTGGTAGGAATCATACAATTATTATTATTCTCTAAGATACTTTAGATATTATTTAAATTAAATTAAATAGGGTGGGTTACATAAAAATGTGAACAATGGGAGTTACAGTCATCACTATCATAAGACTAATGGAGCATCTCTTTTATGAATTTAAAGGGAGTTATGTTTCAAAGGTATATGAAGCTTACTATTAATCTCATAAACAATTTTTAATGGAGACATGCCAATAGCTCTTTTTGGTGTGATTTTATATTCCCTAACTGCAACAAAGAACTTGTTTTACCATTTTTTATGATTATTCTTGACCATCTTGTGGATAATGGTTGTGGTATTGTTGTTGCTTTTTAACATTGATCATCACCTTGTGGGTAGAACTCTAACAAATGGAAGAATGTGATGTGTATTTAAGAAAACAAAACATAAATATACTCATGCAAAAGACTAATAAAACATAGATATGCATTCACTTAAAACTTTTAATAAAAATCACCTAAATACTTTAATCAAATCATGTATTCTCACATGAGAAAGGCTCAACCACCCTTATGGGCCCACATGTCAACTTGGCGCCTTAATGACCAAATGGGAAATGTTTAGAGGTAGGTACAAACAATAAGGTTTAAATTGTGCGCAATTGGTCAATTCAATGTTGAGTTGGAATAAATGACCAAAAGCACATATTTTAAAATCTCACATCTTACAAACTTAACATGGTACATCATCGATTGTAGGAAATGCTAAGGTGGAGAGGATAGCCAATGATGCACTAGTTAAAAATAAGTTCCTCTAACATAATTACTCTCATAAAAATGAAAGCGGGTTACCTATGAATTAATTATTATTATGTGTAGAATTTATACTAGAAATTCATTATCGCTTTGGTAGGTACACTAGGTGTTATTTTTAAACACAAATAAATCACGAAGTGTCTATTTTTGTGATATTATTATATTTGTATAGATTGATCCATCCAGCAAAAAAATGTAATAAATGCAATTAACGAATCTACTCTTTAAGCATATAATAAAATTTTACATAGCACAAATTTAACATTTATCATATATATGACATTTTTATGGTAAAATTTTGATAAATATTATCAACAAGGCCCATTGAAGTTTTAAATATGGACTCATCCCACGCCTCATGTGTTTCTCACTCAACTGCAAATTTTAATTCCCACTTTGCTATGAATTTGAATGACCTCTCCCTCCACCTATCTCGCTCCCTTGCATTGAACCCGTAGCCTTCCTTCTCCCAACCAAGGTGTGATTTGGTTATATATCTTGTTGGTGATACGCTTGTTTTCTCTCAGAAACATTCTCTATCCTCTGTGGTGGAGGCTTTAGCTACCCCTAGGTCTCCTTCTATGGGAATGTTTGTGGGCTCTCCTACTGTTAATGGCTTTGTTTTGGATCCTTCACTTGTTGATGAGCTATATCATCCAAAAAGGAGGGGATAGGCTCTGTGTGCCCTCTAATTTGTGCTAGTGTTGCTCCTATGATTTCTCTTGGTCAAGAAGTCTCTGACTACATTGATTTCTTCTCCAAGACCGGACTAATTTGTAGGTTTCACAATTTGTAGTCTTCCCTCTTGGATTTGCGCCTATGGATCTCGAGGCATTGGACACCATTAATGGAGGGTAAGGTTGAGATTGACCCTTCTGCTAGAGGTTTATTATTGTTTTATTTTGTTCTTCTGAGGATAGACAGGCAGTCTTAGATCATGGTTTTTGGGAATGGGATTCGCATCCCCTATCCATAAGGCCTTGGGTTCATTCCTTCAACCCGTTGAAGGAACCTTTTAATGTTATGCATGTTTGGGTGAGATTGCCTTATCTTCCCTTATAGTTATGGTTCCCCTCTACTTTTGAAGGTACTGGTAATGCTCTAGGTCAGTTCTTAAAAGTGGATTGTGCTTCCAAGAACTTTACCCACACCTCCTTTGCTCATCTTTTTGGTGGAGGTTGATTTGACTCAGGCTTTACCTCATGAGGTTGTGCTTCAAGTTAATTTGATTGGTCTTGGTCTCATCTTTTGGACTATGAAGGTATCTCATTTCATTGCAAACATTGTTTTCCTATTGGACACTTGGATCATGACTGTCCTCAAGCCTCTCGTCATGTTTCTTCCTCCACTTGGTGGAAGAATGCTCTCTAGGACTATCTTACTATGTACCTTAATGATGTCTCTTCTACTAATAGTGAGGATTCTAGACCTCCTTCTCCTTCTGCTCAAAAAATTAATCATATTGTTGTCGGTGTTGCCTCCCCTATGGTTCATGTCGATCTCAAGGTTGTTTCTACTATGACTCATGTTGTTGAAGGTTCTACCTCTCCCTTGACCCCTACTATTATTTATCTAATTCTAAACAAGGCAGCCTCTAATGTGATTCATATTGCTCCAGCCTTGGATATGGAAGTTTCACCTGAGGTTCCTATTGCTCCATGTGTTAGCCACTTCTAAGGGGATTCTCCCCCTTCTTGTCTTAATTCTTCAAATCTGGTTGATTCTTCTTGGATAGTTTTGTAATGAAGGAAGAAATGTACTCCTAAGAAGGACTTTATTTTTCTTAACAAGCCCTTGGGGGAAAAGTCTTAGGGTTCAAGCACTAGTCTCTCTTGTTATGTTTTCTTTCTTTTTTTTTTGAAAGACTTGTTAAGTGAATAAATAATGTGTCTAAGGAATGAGTATTGCTTTTGGGTCTATAATTGGTGATCCAAAGTGGCGTTAAACCCATTCAAAATGAGAGTGATTCTTCAAGCACCCAAAATTTAATAGACATATATTTCAAAGTTCAATGATGATTTAGTGGCCTAGCACATAACCCTACATTTTTTGAAATGATAAAATACCTCTCCAAATTGAACCAAATATGGTGGAAGTATTCAATCAATTATTACAACCTCTTGATTTTTATATTATGTTTGTTTGACTATTTTCAAATTGTCCATCCCCTCCCATTTTTATCACTGTGCAAGTTGATCTAGGTTAGAGGAGTTCATGACAATACCAAAACCACCTCAAATTTTTTGAGAAGCTAGGGGAGACCAACCAAGTTGTAGAGTGCTACAACAACCTTTGCAATCTGAGTGAACTGCTAATTCTAGTGTATTCATGTACAACTTACAATGCCCATGATCATTTTGTAGTGTTATTTTCATGTGAAATATTTAGGGGTTGTTAAATATATCTTAGGCATTAAAATCAATTATAGAGATCAAGTTCAAAAAGTATTTTATCAAGTTAGGGTATGTGTTTGGAGGCTATTTTGTAATGGATTTTGATGCATGACTACAAGTTGGTGAACATTGCCTCCCCTATCGATAATAATTTATCTTTGGATCAGAACCATAAGTTAGGTGATAATTTTGAGGTTATATATAATTTTCCTGATGCTTCTATCCTAGCTATCCTTTTGTGTGCAGTGGTATGTACTAGATTAGATATTGTAGAAGTATTGGGATTTTTTACCAAGATTGTACATCTAACCCTCATATAAATTGTTATAATTATCTGAAGATTTAATTCAAATACTTATGATGAAATTATTGTCAGTATTTAAGTTTTCATGGCACTAATCATGTGGGAAAGATCTTGTGTGTATTTTTTTATTTATTAAGATTGGGATGGTAATTTAGACTATATAAGGTCTATGATCCATTATGTGTTAACTATGTTTGGAGGTGTAGTTAGTTGGATGAGTGAGAGGCAATGAGAAAATAAATTATACACTACAAATTATATTACCTAGTTGGAACACTTACCTATAATGAGGTAGTTTGGTCACAAAGATCACATTCAAGTATTGGTTTTGGTTTTAATAAGGTGAGGATTATTTCTGGAAGTCAAAGGGTTGTTTATTTCTAGTACAATCCTATGCAATTTATTCATACTAACAGTATATATGTTTCTTAATTCTTTATTCTTGAGATGTTTGAGAATGTTAAGATCGTGATTCATAAATTGGACACTTTGGGTTTTGTTTAAGATTCTTATAAAACAAATAAGCACAAATATTATTTGTTGGTGAAGGGACGTTATGGACCTTGCCTCATCTTGTATGTAGTTTATTTTATAATATTTCATAATATGTCATTGAATTTTTATATCAAGTTAGATCACGTCGGGATTAGTGTGTTTTCCCTTGCAAGTCATATTTATAATATTTATGTCTCTAAAATTTTGGGACCATATACATTGGAACATGGAAGTTCCCATGGGATCTTGGTATAAATTATCTAATGAGTATTATTCTCTAGGATACTTGAGATGTTATTAAATGGATGTTGAAGGGAGGTCGCATTAAAATAACAACACTATGATTTGTAGTCATCAATATCATAACGGTGATCGAGAGTCTCCTTTGTGAATTTTTTGGGAGCTTATTTTGTTAGAGCGGGGCATCTTCTCATAATGACAAGTCCTTGAACAGCTTCCATCTTTATGATGGAGTACTAGTATTAAGGAGTGGTTTCTACTAGGGTTATGATTCAAAGCTCTTTAAGTCTAACATTTTTAGAATGGCATATGTTGGAATATGGACCCCATGGGATCTTGGTAGGAATTATTTAATTAGAATTATTCTCTAGGATAGTTGAGATAATATTAAAGGGACATTGAAGTAAGGGAGGTTGCATAAAACTTTCAAAACTAGGAGTTATAGTCATCACCATCATAACAATAATTGAGCATCTCCCGTGAGAATTGTTTGAGAGATATTTTGTGAGATTGGAGCATACTTTCATAATGGTGGGTCCCTTGTTAGTTTCCATCTTCGTGATGGAGTGATAGTATTAATGAGTGGTTTCTATTGGGCTTGTGAGTCAAAGGTTTTTATGTCTCTAACATTTTTGGAATGGTATACATTAGAACATGGACCCCATGGGATCTTGGTAGGAATTGTTTAATTAATATTATTCTATAGGATCCTTGATATATTATGAAAAGGATATTGAAACTGTAAGAGAGATTGCATAAAATTATCAACAATAGGAGTTATATTCATCCCTATTATAACAGTAATTGAGCATCTCCCTGGTGAATTTTTTGAAATCTATTTTTGTGAGTGGAGCATCTTGTGATAATTGTGGGTCTCTTGTTAGCTTTCATCTCCATGATGTAGTACTATTATTAAGGAGTTCTTTTTAATGGGTTATGAGTCAAAGGTATTTGTGTCTCTAACATTTTTAGAACGACACACATCAGAACATGGACCCCATGGGTTCTTGGTGCGAATTATTTAATTATTATTATTCTCTAGGGTAATTGAGATATTATTAAAAGGACATTGAAGCAAGGGAGGTTGCTTTAAAATTTCAATACTAGGAGTTATAGTCACCATTATCATAACAATGGGTGAGCATCTCCCTTGTGAATTTCCTTGGAGGTACTTTTATAAGAGTGGGGCATATTTTCATAATGGTGGGTCCCTCAGTAGATTCCATCTTCATGATGGAGTGCTAGTAAATTAAGGAGTGGTTTCTACTAGGGTTATGATTCAAAGGTGTTTACGTCTAACATTTTTGTAATGACATACATTGGAACGAGGATCCCATGGGATCTTGGTAGGAATTATTTAATTTTAACATTATTCTCTAGGGTACTTGAGATATTATTAAAAAGGCATTTAAGCAAGGGAGGTTCCATAAAAATTTGGACACTGGGATTTATAGTCATCGTCATCATAGCAGTAATTAAGCATCTCCCTTGTGAACTGCCATGGAGATACTTTCAAGAGAGTGGAGCATGGTTTCCTAATGGTGGGTCCCTCATAAGCTTCCATCTTCGTGATGGAGTGCCAATACCAAGGAGTGATTTCTATTGTAATTATGAGTCAGAGGTACATTGTCTATTCATCACGCCTATCTTGAGTGCTAAAATTATTTCATAATATGGAGGAGAGTTTTCATTCATGGCCTTTGTTAATCGGAAGTCGTTGCTTTTATCAAATCATTTAATGGTTTCTATTTTCCTTGTCTCTATATATTGAAGGCATTATATGGATGTTTTAGATTATTATGCAAGAGGCGTATTGTTAATTTGGTAGAATGCTATTGTACTAAGGAGGCGAGTGAATTATTTTGATGCAACCAATTATTTCATGACAACACAAACTTCAATTATCTTTGGTGGTGGATTTTTTCTCGAAAGATATTTTCTACGTACATCTCGTGTTAAGTGTTAATGTTGATTTTAATTTGTTGTTGTATGTATTTATCCATGTTTTATTTTACCTATACTAGTTATCGTGTGTTACTCTAAATTGATTAATCAAATATTTACACTTTATTTATAAAGTTTCATTATTTTTTTTTACGGGCTACAGTTCTTCGAGGTCACCTCGTAGAAAATGTGTGTATATTATTAAAACAGAATGACATTACATATTAAGAGTATGAAATTCTATCCACTTTTCTATTTGTTTTGTTTAATTTTTTTAATCAAATTTCTCTACGTTTATTTAGTGTTTGATATTATATCCACTTTTGTCATGCAAATAACTAATATTGCTATCAAAACTAAAGGTTTTATCTTTTTTTCGCCCAGTAGGCCCAGGTTTGTGTTGGGTGTTTTATTGACAACAGACGAATAGCCAAATGAAAAATAGATAATAACAAAAATACAAGAGATATAAAAACATAGAACACGAATGAATTTGTCCAAACATTACAATTCAACGAAATGGAACTTGAAGCAATGGAGCAACCTATATTTAAGAAGAACAGACTAGTCCTGAAATGCCTTTGTTTATTTAAAAATACTATACCTTTAAATAAATTGCTAAACTTGCTTAAAATGGAAGATTATTGTATTGTCCATTCAAAATCTAGGAATTTTGTTTGTCACCTTTAAATGATTTAAATTAACTTCCACCTCATGGAGATAGAATAGTGATATAGGGCCTCCCCTATGAGTTATCTATTAAAAAAAATCCACTTAAAAGAAGAATTATTACCGATAAAAACTCAGTTGTTCAAAACGTAGGACTCATTTGCTATCTTCTAAACTAGCAGTTTTGTGTAGTAACATGCAACAATGAGCCGATAGGTGGCGCGCTCCATAAAGGGGAGTGATGTACAGACACTTTATGCGGGAAAATGTTCAAATGTGAATGGCATGAGTGGGCACAGTAGCTATATGCAAATGTAGAGAATATAGTTAGACATTAGGAATCTAGCAAACAATACAATGGTATGCTAAATATATTATGCGCAATAATGAAAGTGATTGAGTGGGAACAATATTGTATCCCTTTTTTCCCTTACAGTTTAAACTATAATGCAGAGGAAAGGAGGGTGTTAAGCCTAATGGGTTGTAAGAAGCATATGTATATAACAGTTAGAATGTGCAATAAATAGTTGGTGGGGAAATATCTTTATAGATTATACATATATACACATATAGAGGGCTGGTTGAAGAACAATTGTATTAACGTTCAATTAGTTATTAAGTTTTATTAGTCAATCAAAATATAATATTATTATGCATAGGATTCAATGTCTAAATTGATGACATTACTAATGTGCTTGATCACTTGAAAAATAATAATGTTGACATTAAATTAGATGAATTCATCATTATACAACTACACGAAATAATTTAGCCAGCAACTAACAAAGAATGCTACATCAACTATACTTAAAAAAATCTAAAAGTAATATTAATATCATTAAATTTTATCAGTCAATCAAAATATAATATTATTATGCATAAGGTTGAACGTTTAAATAATTGATGAGATTACTAATTTGTATTTAGATAGGAAATAATAAATCTAGCATAGTACTAAGTAAATTCATAATTATCTAAGAACACCCCATAATTTGACAACTGTATTATTATATAAGCCCACCCCATAATTTAACCATTGTATCAATCTAAAAATAATATCAATATCATTAAGTTTCATTAGCTAATTAAAATAGAATATTATTATGGATAAGGTTGAATGTCTAAATAATTAATGACATTAGTAATGTGCATTTAGATGGAAAGTAATAATTGTGGCATAGTATTAGTTGTATTCATCATTACATGAAACCCCATGATTTCGCAACTGCATCAATTGTTAACAATACAAATAAAGGATCTTTTCACAGCGACCAACAAAGCACCATAAACGAATTTTGGTTAAAAACAAGTTAATAATTTGTGTGATGTAGAGTATAAGTACAAGAAGACTAATCAACAATGCTCAATGGAATCTAACATAAAATGTATAAGGTCAACTATTTTAGTCCATTGTAACCATAATCTTAAACATATAAAAAATTTTGTGAACATACAAAATCTTAACCATAGATGGAAATTTGTACATACAAAATACAAAGTTAAAGTCAACACAATGAGGACTACTCTCCACCCTACCATATTGGGTCATGGAGCCTCATGGACCCTCACCAAACCCCCGAGCAAGAATAGAGATTCACAACCACTGTAATTAGTGGTGAAATGAATATTGCGTATTATAATCAATATCGAGTACATTAGGATATGATTGTCTATTTGAACATTATTACTAAATTTTACAGTCACTAACATTATTCGGGAAGGTTGTTTGTAACACGTTAGTGTATGGAAGACCGTATTATTGTTGGAGCATGGTCTGCAAGGAAAAGTAAAATGTGTTAGTGTGATAAAGACACAACATCGGTACACAATAAATAAATCAGAAAATGTAAAGCCTTATACAATTAATGACAAAGATGATGCAATAGGGTTGCAATAGAACACAGTAAGTAAATAAAATCTAGCCACACCTTGTGTAGGGAATGAATTGAAGTCTAGACATAGAAAAGGAGGTACACTCTCCATCCTACTATATTGGCTCATGGAATGTCATCAGTTGTTCTTGCTTGGGAAAGGGAGTTCAAGAACTGGGATGTAGATTCATAACCGCAATTATAATCACTTGATCTTCACAGTTGGTTGAACTTGGTTGACAAAGGCCATCCGTCTGTTTACCATCTAAACTCGAATATTAACACCCAAGTTGTTGAACTATCTCTCCCAAGCAAGAACATCAATGAGCTTATCAGCAAGGTAATTTGAAAATCCAAGCACAAAATGTAAAGTATAAAAAAAGATCAAGAGGGAATTGACAGCAACCCAACACAATGCCAACTAAAATTGAAAGAACATAGCCTTTTTGACAAGACTTTGTCAATAATCAGACGCTATAGCTTAGCCAAGAGAACAATAATCAACAATTCCTAATGGAATCTAACATGAAGTGTGTAGATCAACTACACTATTTCGTAAGCATAACCTAAAGAGCATGATATTTTAATGAATCCTATGTCAAAAAGATAGCAAATTGTACATAAGAAATATAAAATAAAACTCAGCACAATAAGGCTTGCTCTCCACCCTACCATATTGGGTCATGGAGCCTCATGGACTCTCACCAAACCCCCGATCAAAAGCATACATTTCCCACCACTCTCATAAGTAGTGAAATAAATATTGCCTACTACAATCAATATATATAGTAAATTAGGATCTAATTGTGTAACTAGGAATTGTTACTAATTTCCCAGCCACTATCATTATTCTAAAAGGTTGTTTGGAAGAAATTAGTCCATTAAATACCCCATTATAGCTGGAATATGGTCTACAAAAATAGCATAAAACTGTGAGGTTTAGTATGTTGGTTATGCAAAAATAGAATGAACTACATAAAATTAACAATCTTATTCGATTATAGCCATTGTAATAGAAAGCTAAAAATTGATAGCCACATCCCAATGCAAAAATTTTATTCCAAAGGCTAGACCTTCTGGTTGCAATGCATTGAGGTGTGCAAAGAGAAAAGGTAGCATGCTCTCGACCCTATCATTTTGCATCTTGTATCATTATCAACTATCAGTATACCGTTGCAATTACTTATTGTAAAGAACAACTTTTAATGCCTGATCTCTAATATTGGGTCGCTAGTACTATTATAAATGGTGATATCAATATTCCCATTGTATTAGCTAGTCTTATAATCTCTTCATCTTCACAGTTGTTTGAAATTTGATTCATTTGTTTAGCAACTATATTGGAATATCAACATCTCACTTGTTGAACTGTCTCTCCTAAAGGAGAAGCATGCTTTCTCGAGCAACTGTGAATATGAAGAGATTATAGAACTAAGACAAAGTAGATGATGGGGGCGGAAGAATAAAAACTATACATCTCTTGCTACTTGCCTCAATTACATGTGTACCTACTTGCTATCTCTTTCCTCTATTCTTTCTCCAATGCCTACAAAAAATGTACACATATTTATCATAAACATTTGAATTTTTCTGTAAATGCTATCTTAGAAGGATAGCAATCTATACATGAAAATCATAAAATAAAACTCAAGACAATAAGGCTTGCTCTCCACCCTGCCATATTGGGTTATGGAGCCTCATCAGCTCTCACAAAACTCGCGAGCAGGAATATACATTACCCACTACTCTGATCAATGGTGAAATCAATATTGCTTATGACAATCAATTTAGTGTACATGAGGATATGATTATCTATTTGACCATTGTCACTCATTTTCCAGTCACTATCATTATTTTGTAGTGTTGTTTCTAACAGATTAGTTCATAAAATACCACATTATAGGTAGAATATGGTGTGAGTGAATTACAAAAAACTATGAAGTTAATTGTGTTGATTATGGAAGAATAGAATGGAGCACACAACATTGACCATTTTATTGCATCACACCCATCATGGTGGGAAGATAAAACTTATATCTACAGTCCTATTGAATGGAGTAACTATAATTTAGCCATACCTAGTGTGTGTGGGAGAATATAGTATGCCAAAAACAAAACAAGGCATGAATTCCACCCTACCATATTGGCTCATGGAGCAAAGTGTGCTCTCACAAAACCCTCGAGCAAGAGAATAAATTGTCCACCACTATGATTAATGGCGAGGCCAATCTTTTTCCCACTAATCAGTGAATAAAAGATCTAATCGCATGGTAACGCCTGCAAAGGACAATTGTTTTGATTAGTAGACAACAAAGAAATCACAAAATATAAAGACTTATAGAAATAATTATAAATGAGAGGTAATGGACTTGCAGTAGAACAAAGTAAGTAAATAAAATGTAGAATTTCCTTGTGTATGGAGTGGGTTGGATTTTGCACATAGAAAATGAATCTTGCTCTGCAGTCTAGCGTATAAGGTTATCGAGCATAACTGGCTATGACCAAATCCCCGAGGACTAACATTAATTATGCACCACGTTGGCGAATGTTGAAGGCACTGCTATTACATCCAAGTGAATTTGTTCAGTGGAATTGGACGTTATATAATTTCACATGGAGTTGTGAAATGAGAAATGGGAAAAAAATATACGTAGCTTTACATTATATAGATATGGAATAAAGGTGAAGGACATACAGCATAAAAGCGGAAAGGGAAGAATATACCACAATCCAAAGAATAATAATCAACTCTCACTTGGAGAAAAGAATGCAATCTATAGAAATTGAGTTTTTTGATTTGCATGCACACATGAAACAAGCATCACTTTGCATAAGAAATAATACTTTCCATTTAAAACTCACCAAAATAATTGGGTAGTTTAGCGTACTTTTAAGAATGCATTGTTGAGCGTTGAGTTCTAGATTCAGCTGCCTAACATACACAACAGACATTATAGATAAGAATCATATTGCATGCATATCCATCATGTGACTATCATTAGGGATCACAAAGCAGTAGGAAAAATACTTGGTAAGCATTAGATGATTAGCTAGACATGATAGTCATATACACAAAAACATCATCGACACATATATCTGCATAGAACTCTATCAAGATATTCTATCCACTAAGAACATTGTAAACAAAATAAAAAGAACATTCTCTTTACAACAACTCACAGGTAGTTGTAAATATTGAATTGTGTATGCGTATATGCATAGATATCTAACACATGAACCAATATCTAGACAGATGCGTACTAGGAAGTTGTATAACACAGGGATATGTCAATTGCATGCATGTATATTTATATATATATATATGTGTGTGTGTGTGTGTGTGTGCATATGTAAATGGAGACATATATACAAATACATACACAAGTACATATATGAGCAGCTATAGATAGCAATATGCACCCTAACAAGAAAAATAACTCTATATAAATAAACAGTACAAAATTAAATTAGAAATATAAACTTAAAATGTAAGGAAATTATAGCAAACATAATCAACAGAAAAATAAATAAATGTATCTTTTTTACCTAGAGATTGCAACATATACTTCATTGTCTTAATAAATAACCAGTGAAACAAAGAAAAAAGCAATAGAAATAGAGATTAAAGGTCTTTTTGCTACGGCAAGGAGTGCAAGGGAATTAAACAAACTAAATGTCCAAACAAGATGAACTTAAAGAAGTATACAAAGTCACAATTAGATACGCTTATTTTGGTCTTCAAAAGGAAACACAACAACTAAATCTAGACCCTGCTCAACCGTGGGAGAAATAGCAGACAAAGCTGATAGTAATATAGCTTGCACTCAGCTTCAAAGTTAATCTTAGCAACCTTTACTATTGTTTTTTTTAGTCTTCTTTCTGAATTATAAGTTTGGGTTTTGATTAGAATTGGGAAAACAAATGCCATGTAGGTGACAGCATTGATAACAGATTTGTCACTCATTTCAGCGGTTGACTCATATTGCAACATGTAAAGCTCTTTTGTTGACATTTGTAATAGGCTTGTTGTAGCCTCATCAAAATAAGTTTCCCAAAGCTCACCTATGTGGTCTGCAATCTTTAGTTGCAATAAATATCGGAAGTCACAGTCACCTATCATTTTCTGGCATTTTGGGAAAAACCATTTATTTTTGTCAGATTATTCATACTTTTTTTTGCATTGCCTACCATTCACCTCCAATGGGCATGTAGCATAACAGAATGCATTAATTTTTATAAATTTTACTATTACCTTGAGAGTAGCTTGCAATGTCTCTGGCAAGCCAAGGTAGTGGTCAAACATGTATGCAATAGTGACTCTCCCATTTCCCAAAGCTACCTTTCGAGGGGGCTCAATAGTAGGTGGAGTAATATAGCCTCTCTCGATCAATTGTTGTGCCTTTGGAATGTCAGGCTTTATATACCAAAGAGTTCATGCGGCTTTGTTAAGAACAGCTCCATTAAAGTAACCAACAAGTGCATTTTTCACAAAAAGGATGAGAGCTAAACCAGGGATGTACAACCTCTCTAACTCATGACCCTTTGCTTCCCAAGCTAAGCCCCACAAATTAACATTAATTGAAAAAGATGACAAATCATTAAGCTTAACATTCCTCTGAATTGTTTGGGACTGATCTTTTCTTTGTATGGTTGAAACCTTTCCCACATGCACCGTAGTGCCAATAACGTCAATTAAATTGTGATTAGTGCAATCTACAATTTTATTTAATGGTGTGAAACAAAATACTTTCTTTGGAGCAAAGGCCTCACCATCATGGGACTTTAACATTGAAGTTTGATCTAGAATTATTTCCATCTGGTTGTTCAGCTTATTAAATTTTATGTCTGCTTGTCTCACTGATCCCTTTTACACATAGTAAGTATGTCCCACCTCAACCTTATCATAATGCATGTCTACAATCTCATTAAAGCATGTAATTCATATTTTTGTGCCCTCATCATCAATGGTATCAAATATAAATATCTGCCCCTCATGGCCTTGCTTGCTATAATGGTGCATATCCCTCTTTGTTGTTACACGACCTTTTATCCTCCATCTGGTTTGGTAAAAATTCAACCCTTTAATAGGGCTAACATTTGCAGGGGCATCTTGTTGCCTTGGTGATGTGTTAATTCCAAATTTGGAGGCTCGTTTTGATGGGGAGGGTGACTCAACCAACTTTTTGTTCTTCTTGATCTCTAAACAAATATTTGGGTTTTCCAATTAGCTAGCAATTTGTGAATCTTCACATCTAGGGACAGTATGACAATTTCCCTAGAATGAAATGAAGATTAAATACTTCAAAATGCAGCCCCCACAAACAAGGAAGCAAAAAACTACAAGAACAAGCAAGGAACAACTATATAGAACCTCGATTCTCATAGCTTTCTAGACAAATAGTTTTTCAAGCACACAACTGAACCTATTTTCAATTTTCCTATAAACAAAAGGTCATTGTACTTTCCAAGTAGAGTTCCCATCTACATGTGGGATCCATCACATAGCACTACTTTGTATCGATCAACTAGGCTTTATCACCTCCTATTTTTTGGTAAGACATTAGTTGGAGCACTGGAGATGGGACAACATCCCCAGCATCTATAGAGCATAGTGCATCTATTGTTAAGGTTGGATTCACATTTTTATCCTACAAGGAAATTAAACTCAGTATAGTGGCAGCAATGACATCTCTATTACTATGGCTCAACTCTAGAAAGAAACAACAATATTGACGCATTTGCAAACCAAGACATTTTTCCCTATAAGATCTAACTTACTCCAAAAATTATAATAAACTAAATGGGCCACAAGACATACAATTTAAATATAAATAAGTTAGAACATATATAATAGTAATTATCAATGTAAATGAAGTATTTATTTGATTTGTTTGGTGTACTTAAGAAATTGATAAGGAAAATGGTAGCAAAAATAAACTAAACAACAAAAACACTTCCAGGAGTGTTCCTTGAGGATTGTTCCCCAGCCTCAGAAGAGCTAGAGACCACCAGTTTGCTCTATCTGCTCTTTTTAGGAACAAATATTTGCAATGTTGGTGGGTGGCTAGGAGGTATATGGCTTCAAAACACAACATCAGCTCTTAATTTGTTTATACAGCCATTAACAATATGGCAGAAAATAATTAATAATAACAAGGTCTTCAATGATTCAACTAATACTTAACATACAATTTGTTATTCTAGGTTCACTGTTTCAATATTAAAATTCTTGCTTTTCTCCCCTAGAAACACCAATAGTACGAACGAAAACAAATAATTAGCAAGACAAGCTTCAATGTTCTATATAATAGTGATATGAAGTATAACATTTGAAGTATGTCATGTTAAGGCTCACAGAAATTACTATTTTGAGTAAAACAATAAACATTGGCAAGAATAGAGATGCACATTGCTTACATCTACTTTGGTTTACATGCAAATCTACACAACAAAATATAATATTGTCTTATTTATGGATTTTCTTGTTTGTAGATGATTGCAATATACTTAAATACTTTTTGTTCTTCTCCACAACACAACCTAATAAGAAGAATTAGCATTTGGCCATGGGAAACATTGGATGGAATTATTCCTAGCCTGCGTGTTGCCAGGCCTTTGGCATCGTATAGCGGGTGCTATTCTATTTTTAAAAAAAAGTTTTAAAATTTTGGGGCAGCGATAAAGAAGGCCAACAAAATGGCATTAGCATTAATCATTGCACGGTTTCCATGTAGCGATGATGGTACAAGGATATATGCATTTAAAGCCCCCAAGGAACAAGGCGAATGTCTACAATTTTCAACAACATACTGCACATATATATATATATATACATGTACATATATATATGTATATACAGATACATGTATATATATACACAGAAACACACACACAGTCACACACACACACACACACACACACACACACACATATACATATCTATATATATACAAAGAGACATATAGGTAGATACATATATACACATATATATTTATATGTACATATATATTTATTTTTACATATATATATAGACATACATGTATATATCTATGTCTATACATATCTACGCACATATAATTATACATATATATATAAGAATATATATGTATGTATATATATATAATAATTATCACAATGCACACCTTTTTCAACCATCAACACATGCAAAGAAAAAAAGATAACAACCAACCACCTTCAAAAAAATTCTACAGCTAGCGTTGATTGTGATAGTTCTATGTTCATCTACAAGAAGCCATCAATAGGGGAGAGAGGGAATACAAACCAAGTGGGAAGAGGTGCAATTGAAGGAAATCGAGAGAGGTGCATATTTGTAAAAATGTTTGTGTAGTATTTGTGAAACAACTTATCTCAGTTCCAAAAGAAAATTATTGGTTGTTGCTTTGCAGGTTGCTACAAATGGTTTGGTTTATCAATTATGTCTAGCTGCCATTGGTTGCAAGCAATATTGTTTCTTTTCTACATTTGATGTGTTCCATACATTAAGTACAGTATAAAGGAAGACCTATCTTACATCTCATAGCTTATATACAATTGGATAAACAAGAGATACAATCAGAAGTATTCCAAGCACATGCAAACCATACAACAAGCAATCTCAAAACCAGCTAGCATTCAAGAGACAAAATATCCACATAACATTTTCCCTCACTTGACTGGTTGAGAAGGCTATAAATTCAAAGCTTTTGTTGTCTATGATTATTCCTTGCTTCTGGATGGACAACATATTATAGCCAAGAGAAGGTTTGAATTCCTAGCCTTCTTGGCAAGGCAAATGAGGAAAAATTCAGTCTAGATGTCTGTGCTCTTTCCACAAGTGTCAAAACAATGTGGCCTTTTGGGAATTTTGGCCTAGATTTTTTTAAAAGTGAAGGCCATTTGTAACCTTAACCTTGGTATGTGGGAAGTTGGAAAATGAAAAAGGCTTGCAAGAATTCCAATCAAAATATACAGAAGAGAACAAATGAGTAAGAATACAGAAGACAACATTCAAGATAGGCTATATAGAAATGACTATTTAATTGGATTGCAACCATAGGGAGCAAACAAAAAGGAAAAATTAAACATAATAGGTTTCAAAGTTTAAAATCCAAGCCAAAAAAATTAATGTTTTTGCACCTCTTCCCACTCGCTTCAAAAAAACATCTTCTCGCCAACCTGTCTGCACAAGAATAGGCAAAACACTATCACAGTGGACACATTTCTTTTGCATTTCCAACCACCCTCCCTTGAAAAAAACACAAAATAATGCCCGCCCACCTTCGTAGAAGTTGCACAAAACTTAATCCATCTTGTACCCTCATAGAAGATAACCCTCATCGCTCTCGTCTCTCATAGCAGGTATAGCAATAGAGCGATACCAAACAATGCCTCATTGAAAATTTACCAACATTCATTTTTTTCCCTGAGGTGTTAAAGGGCGATTGTTATTACAATGATCCCTAATACACACAAAGCATACAACAATTAATGTTGACATGAACCAGCGTTTAATTTTTGCAGCCTTCTCTATCCATGCGGCGCAACAAATGCCACCCAACTCCCAAAGCAGCCAACAACCGCCTCCACCACCTTTTTCGCAAATATCAGAAGCCAAAAAAATTTGAGAGGCTGACAAAAATTTCGGACGAACTTATAACCCACCCGCCGACTTGTCCCTAGTTTCCAAAAATGTAAAAAATGGTGAGGCCGACAAAAATTCTGGGCAAAGTTGACACAAATAGCCTATCGGCTAAATATATATATACACATATACATATACATATACATATATCTACATATGTGTATATGCACACTATACACAATATATACATATACATATATGTACATATGTGTATGTACATACTATACATACCACACATATACATAGATATACATTTAGATATACACAGGCTGTGCAATTTCTGTGAAGGTGGTTGAAAGCTATCTAGTGTTTTTTCACATGCGTCGATGGTTCCAAAGTGTTTGTTTTTTATACATATATACATACATACATATACATACATACATATATATACATATACATATATGCACATATACATATATCTACATATGTGTATGTACATAGCATACATACTATACATGTGTATATATATAGATATATATATACATACATATACATATATCTACATACACATATATCTACATATATGTGTATGTACATACTATACATACAATACATGTACATATATATACATATATGTATATCCATATATATGTATACACATAAGTTGTATATAGACCAACCTTTCACATGAAAGCCTTTGTATAGGGCTAACTATGAATTTCAGCATTGTATGGCAATTGTTGCAATGGGATAAATAAGTTAATGTCATGGAATTCATTCTATTGATGTCCACCTTAGGCTATATTGTTCCATTTATGGCTTCCATTTATCATCTATAGTTGCAACACAACAAAATAATCAATGTTTTGGTTGCTATATATACATATATATACATGCATATATATACACATGTCCATACAGAGATATATACATATACATATGCATATATATAGACATGTATATATATATATACATACATACATATATATACATACAAAAATCCACATACATACACATATATACATATATACATATATATATACACACACACACATATATATACATACATATATATTCACATATATATAAACATGTCTATACACACATATATATAAACATGTATATACACATATATAGATATCTATAGAGATATACATATACATATATACATACATATATACATTTGTATACATATATAGATATAGTTACACATATTGTATGCTTTGCATGTACTAGGGGACATCGTAATAGTAGTTGCTCTATTAACGCCTCGGGGAAGAAAACGAATGTTTGGATAATTTTCAACAAATGGCTATGCAATTTCTATGAAGGTGGTTGAAGGTTATCTTCTATTTTGTTGCATGTGTTGATGGTTGCAAATGGTGAGGGTTGTGATAATTTTGTGGTCTTGTTTGGCAGGTTGTTGAGAAAGAACGGAGGAAAGAGAAAGCAAGCGGGAAGGGGTGTTATTGAAGGAAGCGGGTAGAGTTGCATTTGATCTAGGTTATTCTTGAAAGAAATATTGTTTCATTGTGTCGATTTTTTTTGGAAAGACTGTATAGTTTTGTGGGTTTTGGCATGTCGATGACTATTGTTTATATTTTTCCATTTATGGCTTCAGTTCTATGTGAACGGTTGGAAAATAGTTAATCTATTATATTTTTGGTGAATGTTGAAACTGAGATCTCTTGTGTTTTGTGGGTTTTCCCTAAAATATTTGATTTTTTTTGTAAAAGCTATCTGAGACTTGACGGATGGGTTATAGTGTGGTCAGATTTTTTGTCATCCCTACCGGTTTAAGGTGTCAGACTTGGGTCTCTGTTGCCGTGTAAAAGGTGGTGCACATTTGGCGCAGGGATAGAGGAGTCTGGTGAAATGACCAAAGTGTAGAGGAGGCTAGAGAAATGTCATTAGCATTGAAATACATATATATACACACATATATAGATATATATACACATATATATAGATACATACATATATCTACATGCATACATTTGGTGAATGTTGAAATTGAGATCTCTTGTCTTTTTGCAGGTTTTCCAAAAAACATTTGAATTTTTTTGTAAATGCTATCTTAGAAGGATAGCAATATGTACATGTAAACTATAAAATAAAACTCAAGACAATAAGGGTCTTGTGTGAATGGCTGGAAAATAGTTAATGTGTTGTGTTTTTTGGTGAATCGCCCCATCTGGCTTACAGTTGAAACCAGTATTGATTCATTTAGGGTTGGAATTTTCATGGTGAAGGTTTTGAGTTGGCATGTTACTGGGAGCTTTCTATTTTTTGTTGGTTTTGTATGTGAGGTACTGTTGGAAGCTGTGTTTTTGTTTTTGTTTAGAATAGCTCGCAGATAGTTGTAAATTTTGAATGGTGTATGCATATATCCATAGATATCCAATAGGCGACTGAATATCTACACACATATGTACCAGGAAGTTGTATAGGACAGGGAAATGTGAATTGCATGTACAATTGTTTATGTATATGCATATGCAAATAGAGACATACATACAACTATGTTCACAAATAGATATATGAGCAGTTCTAGATAGCAATACTTTGTTGGCAACGAATACTTTGTTGGCAACGATACTGTTTGATTTCTATGGTTCCGCTTTTGCGCGTATGTTTTTCTATGCATTTGGCACTGTCATTTTTAGTGTTTTACGGGTTTGGCCATCTGGGTGAGTGTGGATAACAATATTGTTTCCTTCACAACTTTTGTTTTGTGGCGATGGTTGGAGTGTAGTAAAATAGTTAATGTTATGTGCTCCATGTTGTTTTGCATAAGGGACTGTTTGCTTTTGTTGTTTGCGTTAGGCTTAATTGTTACATTTATGGCTTGCATTTATCGTTGGTCTTATTAGGACATTTTATAGTACATACAAAGCAGACATTAATTAATGTCGATGAGAACTAGTGATTGGAAGGCCTAAGAAGCGAGAGGCCAACCAAAATTTTGAGCGAACTTATAAGCTATCTGCCACTATATCTCTTAATGTGTGTGTGTATATATATATGCATATATCTGTATATATCTGTTGTGTCACTGGAGTTACGGTAATGTATTGTTCTATGCCATTTTGGGACTCTTTGTTATTGTTCAAGGTAGCTATGACCAAGGATGGCAAGATTTTGTCAAGGTGCAAGTGCATTCAATGGTTGTGCAACCTATGTGAAGGTGGTTGGACTTGGGACTTCATTATCATGTCAAAGGTGGTGGGTGTTTGTCACAATGATAGAGGAGTCTAGTGAAATGACAGAAGTGTAGGGGAGGCCAGCGAAATGTCATTGGCATTGATTGTTGTATGGTTCCCGTGTAGTGGTCTTGGTGCAAGTAGCATCTATTTTAAAGTCCTTGGAAAACAAAACAAATGTTTGTAGAGTTATCGATACCATATTGTTCAGTGTCAGTCTGAGGTTTATTTGTTGTTGAAGGTGGCTATGAGTGCAGAAGGAAATCTTTTGTAAAGCTGCAAGTGTGTTGAATACTGTGCAATTTTAGTGAAGTTGGTTGAAGGATATCTTGTGTTTTTTTGCATGTATCAATGGTTCCAAAAGGTTTTCTCTGTAATATTTATCACACACACACACACACACACACACACACACACACACACATATACATATATATATACATATACACACACACACATATATATGTGTGTGTAGACATGTGTATATATGCATGTATATATATACATACATACATACATACATATGTGTGTGTGTGTGTGTGTGTGTGGCTTTCTGCATGTGGTTGGTTGTACAAAGTAATCTTGTTTGATTTATGGCTTTCGTTTTCTATTTTGGTTGGAACACAATAAAATAATTGGTTGATTCTTATTGTATAGCTCGAACTATATTGTGTGTATATATATGTATATATATATAGATATATATATAGACATATATATAGATATATATATATAGACATATATATAGATATATATAGCAGATATATATATATATAGATATGTTATAGATATATATATAGATATACATATAGATATATATAGATATATTTCTTTATATATGTATATGATATATGCATTACAGTATATATATATATATACATACATACATATATATAAGTCAAGATGTGGCGGGTTATAGAAAGCAATCTTTGTTTGATTTTATGGTTTTTGTTTTGGTTGGAACACAATAAAAAATGTAATTATTAGACGGGGTCAGATAGCTCGAACTGAGTATTGTGTCTTCTACATCTAACATATTTTGAGGTGTTAAGTTGAAATGGTCATTTTTTCCACTCCCCGAGGAGATCTGTTGTTGAGTAAGGAGTGTTTTTGTATGGGTTTACAGCTACTTCCAATCCTCTCTAAAAGTTTAGTTGAATGCTTTGTTTTCTAGCTATAAGTTTGGTAATGGAATAAAATTGTAGAGCATGGAGAGCATAAAGACATATATTACATATATACACATATATATACACATATCTATATACATATATATACATATATGTTATTATTATATATATGATATAGTATATACATATTTATATATATACACATAAATATATACATTTATATAATATTAATAATATAGTATATGCTGCTACATGTATATATATATATATGTGAAAGGTATGTATATGCATATATATATATATAACATATGTATATATATATAATTTCCATATGTGTATATATATATATCGTGCGATAAGGTATATATATATACCGATATGCATATATATATATATATCAAGGTGGTCGAGAAAATTCATCTTCATTGAAGGTTATTCTCGTTTTTTGTATTAATCGATGGTTCTAAAAGGTTTGAGTCCTATGGATATATATATGTATACACATGTGTATATATAGCTTATGCATATGTATATATATATAAATATACATATATATATATATACATATGTATATATATATACTGGCAAGGCTGACAAAAATCCTGACCAAACTATACCCCATCCGCCAAGTCTACCCCAGCACTAAGAAAAGAGGGAAAAATAGTGAGGCGGACGAAAATTCCCAGCAAAGTTGACACAAGTACAACCCAGGCTAAGGAACAATAATCAATAATACCTAATGTAACCAAACATAGAATGGACAACATTAATTATTTTATTCTCTTCCAACCATAGCCAGATAACAAAAGCCATAAATCAAACAACGTTAACCTAACATAGCCAACAATAATGAACAACCCCTTATGCAAAATAACACTATGAGAACAAAAACCCTAAATCAATCAATATTGGTTTGAATGGTACCCTAGATGGGGAAATTCAGCAAAAAACACAGCAGTTTTCATTTTCTAGTTATTGTTGGAACAAAATAAAATAATGAAATAATTAATACTGTTCGCCAGATAACAAAAATCAAACAACATATTTGAAACAATCAACAGTACCTTATGGAAAATCAACACAGTTACAATCGATGATAACTTGATAAGATCAAGCATTTTTCTCTGTTGCAAGTCATAAAGAGAGACCTATCAAAAATTTATATATATATATATAAATACATGTACATATCTATACATATATATCTATATATATATACACAAAAATATACATATTAAAATATACCCAACATATCTTAAGGAACAAAACAATAATTAACAATACCTAATGCAACCAAACATAGAATCAACACCATTAATTATTTTATAAGTATCAACCCAAACTCCATACCCTTAACATTTTTAATGTTATATATATATATATATATATATATATATTGATATTAAAATATACCGATATAGCCTAAGACAGAAAACAATAATCAATAATACCTAATGTAACCAAAGATAGAATCAACAACATTAATTATTTTATTCTTTTCCAAGAATAACCAAAAAATGAAACCCATAAATAAAACAACATTACTCTTTATAGCCACCCACATGTAGAAAGCCACAATATACGTTTACACCGCTTCCAACAGTGCCTCGCATACAAAACCCACAAAACAATACAAAAACACTCCTTTCTCAATACAATCTCCTCAGAAATTAGAAAAAATATAGCCATTTCAACACCACCTTCTCCAAAATGAAACAATATAGCTTACGCAACACAACTATAATTGACAATGCCTAATGGATTGACTATTTTATTCCATTGCAACCATAACCACAAACCGCAAGCAATAAAACAACCAACCTAATGTAACCAAACATAGAATGAACAACATTAATTATTTTATTCTCTTCCAACCATAACCAGAAAATGAAAGCCATAAACCAAACACCATTGGTCTCAATAGCCACCCAGATCCAAAAAGCAACAATATAGCCTAGGCTATACAATAAGAATCGACCAAAACTCCATAACCTTATCAATCTTAATCTTACCTATATATATTGATATTAAAATATACGCAATATACCCTAAGGCAAACAATAATAATCAATAATACCTAATGCGACCAAACATACAAGCTAACACTATTAATTATTTTATTTTGTTCCAACCATAACCAGAATAATAAAGGCATAAATCAAACAACATTACTTTCAACAACCACCCATGTCTGAAAATCCATAATATAGAACAACGTATATAATAAGAATCCACCAAAAGTCCATAACCTTAATAATTTTAATGTTACATATATATATTGATACTAAAATATACCCAGTATAGCCTAAGGTGGACAAAAAATAATCAATAATACCTAATGTAACCAAACATAGAATCAACAACATTAATTATTTTATTTTGTTCCAACCATAAGCAAAAAATGAAAGCCATAAATCAAACAAGATTACTTTCTATAGCCACCCGCATGTAGGAAACCACAATACAAGCCGAGCTATACAATAACAATCCACAACAACTCCATATCCTCTACGATTTAATTTTATTGGATACATAGCCACAAAACGCAAGCATTAAACACAAACCCTACGAAACTTCACACTAACAAACCCATACAACAAACGCTCCTTTCTCAAGACAATCTCCCCTCAAATTGAAAAAATATAGACTTTTGAACATAGAATCAACAGCATTAATTTTTTTTATCTGTTCCAACCAAAATAGAAAATGAAAGCCATAAATCAAACATCACTTTCTACAACCACCCACATGTAGAAAGCCACAATATAAGTTGAGCTATACAATAACAATCGACAAAAACTCCATATCCTCCACAATTTAACTTTGTTACTGTGAGATGGAGTTAGAAATCAAATAACATAGACAAAGTGATAGCCAACACTTCTAAGCTATAAAACCTCATCCAAACAAGAGAATACAATCATATGAAAGGATAAAAATGAAAACAATGAAATAAAACACTCCCCATTGAATTTGAATCACTTCTCTTGCTCTCCTTATTGTTATGCAACTTTTCCCTAAGATTTGTTGAAACACTTGTGCAAAACCTGCAAATGGTAGCAAGAAAGTTGGAGACAATTAGTTGTTAAGCTGAAAAATAGAGAAGGTTGCTTTTATAGACAACCTTTCAAATGGATGGTTGAGATTAATCCTCTAGAAGGATTCCAAGATCAATGGTCCAAAATTGATGCACCAAGAATATGTTATTCTTGGAGGAATCATGACAAACATGCATGCAGGAACATGCAAGCTATGACAGGGACATGCAAACTATGACATGAAATAATGACAGGGTATCTTTGACCAGGTGGAGGTGCATAAATAATTTATTTTAAATTATTTATTCAAAATGGAGGAAAATGACAAGTGGCAAATAAATAATTTATCCAAATTATTTATTTAGAGAAAATGACAAAAGGGGCATTTAATTAAATTAATCAATTTAATTAAATGGGGAGGTGGAAATTAGACATGGATAATTAATTTGAATTATTTATCCAAAAGAGAGGAATGAAACACAATTAAATAATTTTGACAATTATTTAATTATAGAAGAATAAAAAGGTCAATAATGATTATTATTATTATCTGACTATAGATGAAAGATAAATAATTAAATAAATAAAATGATTTATTTAATTATTGAAGAAAGGGATATATTAGTGACGCAATTAAATAATTTTAATTGATCGAGATAGAATAAAGATGAGAAGGTGAATTAATTAAATAATTAAAAATTATTTAATTAATAGAGGAATGCGGTCAAACTTAATTGAATAATTAAAGTTGTTCAATTATGGAAGGACAACGACCAAGAAAAATGACTCATGGACTTAGGACATTTTTTAGGTGTCTACATTTGCCCTCTTTGAGACAATGTAGTTTGTGGAGTGTTGTTTCAAAAGAAAATTGATCAAGCGATACATGCCCCAAAGATATCTTGGTAAGGATTATGATAAGAATGATATGCCCCCTCGAGAGATTCATCAAACAGATTGTAAGAAGATTAATCTCTCGATAGATGTCTAGAAAGTGATTAGATACCTGATATTGCGCAAGTGATAAAGCAGTGATGTACATTTTGATGAAAATGAAAATTTGATGGGTGTAACTGAACAATTGATGGAAATGATCAGTATAGCCAAGTTGATGAGCTGATGAAGTTGATTGAGCTAATTAAGCTGATCGAAAATTATGCTTACGCAAGACAAGGTGTTGCAATGAAGGATTGACTGATTGATTAAGGGGACATGAAATTTCAAGAAGCAGGTTGATTGATTTGAAATTTGATTCAAGAGACATATCAGTGAGTTAAGCAATTGATTGATTTCTTTGCGACAAGAAAGATGAAGAAAATGAAGTGCAAGATGGAAGAGAATGAAGGTGATGAAGCCTCTTCTACCTTTTAAGTACTTTTATCACCATCGGGTTTATTATGTCGCAAATTAGTATAATCATCTAGATAACATGAACATCTAGATGACCTGAATACTATTTACATTTTTATTTAGTAATGAAGTATAAGAATCTAGGTATAAGAACATTAGATGATCTGAATACTTATTGCATGGAAGACACTATCAGACAAGGAATTCTCTCATCCACATTAGACTCATAGGTCCTCGATGGTTTTAGACAACCATGTCCTAAGATGAGTCATCCTGTGACTAAGAAACAATCTACAAACAATAAACAAATGAACATGCCCAATCCTTACCTCTCTAATCAAAGAAATCCTGAAGAAGATAAAAGACATGTCACCAAAGATAAAACCATAAAATAAGAAAAGATCATCAAACAAACAAGAGTACTGCTTTGATGTAAAAATGATACTTGTTACATTTTATTTGTTTGGTTGGATTTGTAAGATGGGTTGATACATATGTTATAATGTTTGCTAAGTTGTCAACTGCCAATGGCTTTGATTTTGTTGAAGTTCAAAGTTGTGTGGTGATCTGAAAGTGTCACTATTTTTTGGGATTTTTTTATTTTTATTTTTTTATTTTTTATTTCTTTACAGGACATTTGTATGATTTTTTGGGATTTTTAAGGACATTTTATGATTTTTTTAATTTTTTTTCAAGATATTTTATGATTTTTTTAGATTATTTTAGGACATTTTATGGTTTTTTTGGAGTTTTTTCAAGATATTTTATGATTTTTTTTTTTGGAGTTTTTGAACTTTTAAAGATGGAGTGAAATGAAATGTGATATGACTGATTGAAGGAATAAGATCTTCCACAGTAGAGCTAATGCAACCATGGATAAATGATAGATCATAATGAAATATTCACTGCAAAACATGTCACACAAGCAACATATCCTTTGTCAAAAGATGATAATGGTTCATTGATTGGATGCCAGAAATGATCGATTCCATAAGGAATGATGATGATAAGTACTTAGGATCACTGATTCCTCTAAGTATGATAAGATTGATGATTTTTTATGATTGATTGACAAAAAAAATGAGGATTGGATAATGTTTTACAACTAGGCTCAAATATGATTCACATGATAAGATTCAAGGTTGCAAAGGGACATGATGACCAACATTGGAGGTAATTTAATCATGGATAAATGATAAGGATGTGAACTATGATGGAATGGTAACACATAAGGATACGAAAGGGAATCCAAAGCATGTGTTTGTAATTTTTCCCCTAATCTCATCAAGAACAAAGCAAGGAAATGGGACATGGATTTGATAAGATAGGAGATATGGAATGGAAGAATGCAAGGATAAGGCTAATAAATAGGATGATCAAGATCAATAAGATATGGACACAATGCCTAAGTATTTTTCTCCTATTCCTCATCAATACCAACAAAGGGAAGAAAGGATGCATTAAAATAGGATGGTGGAATATGGATACGGTGAAGGATATGGTACGAAAGATATGGATAAAGTTTATAGGATAAGATATACGATGTTCAAGAAGATTATTAACCTTGTCAAGATCAAAGGTGGAAAGGTAAAGGATGAACGCAAAGAGGATAATGGATATGAATGAAAGGATGGATGAAACTTTCCCCCAAGTGTAGAGTACAAGAGGAATATGGAAGACATGATATGGAAGGTAATATATGCATGATAGGGAGATGGATGGAGGAATCAATCATCAAGTTTCATAGCTAATATCACTTTAATATGTGCTCTAATAAACCATGG
>VDFB02279823.1:0-18662 GCA_007258455.2 Sequoia sempervirens | reverse complement strand
TGTGGCATAACACTCAATCGTAATGACAAAAGATTCACAAAACAGATTTTCCTAATCTAAGAGAAGATTCACCATGAAAACTTTATGAAACCCTGTGTGGCATAACACTCGATCAGCATAGTAAACTCTTCACAAAACGGTTTTATCATGACAATCTTACGAAACCCTGTGTGGCATAACGTTCGATCATAACAATAAAAGATTCACAAGACAGATTTCTCTAAACTATGGAAGAATCCAGCATTACAATCTTTCGAAACCCTATGTGGCATAACAATTAATTGCAATAATGAAGACACATGAACAAATACCATAAAGAGGAATATTGAGGGCAAGGTAGGCGCAGCATATATTTCTCTCTCAAGCAAAAGTTATTTACAAATGAGCAAAAGCTCTTATTTATATACATCAAGGTGTAGGTAACCCTAAAATCACCTTGAGTTCACTACAGTTCTTGCAATGCATGCAAGTCATGCGCCCTAACCCTAATGAAGCAAACTATACAGTTAACTGGGCAACTACCCTCAGTTTAACTGGTACAAATAACCTAATTGGACAATGTGCAAGCATGCACGTCCTTATTTAAAGCAAAGTTAACTGGCCACTACCTTCAGTTAACTAGAAGCCCTAACCCTAACTCCTGTGTTGATAACTCCGAGGATGAGATAAGCATGTGTTAAGTCAGCAAGTGAACTGAAGACTGGAAGTCAAGTTAACTGCTGCTCAGGACTCAACCCTAGAAATTAACTGCACGTTCTAACTGACAGATCACTCCATGTCAACCCGGTCTAACACTTCGACCAAGAACTCATCGATCTCCCTGTCATCTGGCACTTTGATGCTGCTAAAAATAACATTCTGCTTCTTTAGTTCTCTGCCACTTTCAGTAATTGTGTGCACACCATCTTTGCATTCTTCAGTCGCCTTTCTCAAACTGGCTGCAATCACTGAAACATTTTCTAATTTTGGCGCCCTAGGTTCACCTTCAAGGCTGTCAAAAATCAGCTTCTCGAATTCCGCTTGAACTTTTTCCAACTAAACATACGTGCCATCTTCGAGAAGATAATGACACGGGATCTGAACAACGAAGCCACTGACAAGTGCAAGCACTCCAACTACGTCATCCTTCAGTGAAAATAACTTGGAAGAGATTTTCTCACATATTTATGTTCTGAGAAGGTGCTGCTCTTTCCAAGTGAAGACTTTATCTTGATCTTCGATCATCTCCAAAGCATCGCATGCAACTGATAACTGAGATACAAGAACGCGATCCTTTGCCAAGCTCTCTGCAACTGCAATATCCAGCGACTGAATACCCTGACGGAGTTTGTGTGCCTCACTCCTCAACTGATATAAATCTGCAAGAAGAGTCTTACCAGCAGCAACTAAACTGTCAATCCAATCATCCAAAAGTCTGCCATGACTGACCAACTGATCCAATTTTCGTTTCTCTGCAGGTGTGTGCCGAGGAAGAACCGGTGCTCTATTTGGATTCCCATGAACAAGATCAGAAATATATTGACGAAGTTGACTAATTTCAGTTTTGAGTAAAGCCTTATCTTCTCCATCCTTCGTGATACGCTCTTCAAGATTATTGGTAACAATCTTAAGAAGAGATACATCTGTCTCTCGTGTGGTCCTGCCAAGATTTGCCTTAGTGAATGTAAAATCACCCACTTCGACCTCGTTCAAGCTTTTACCTTCTGGAGGCACTGCAACTTCTATCACAATCTCTGATTCAGGGGTCTTTTCGATGTGCACTTGTTTCTTAATCTTCTTGTTTGATCTCCTCTGATAGGGCTCACCAAACTCTGACAAATCAAGGTTGTATGACGGTTCACGCCTTTGTCTCCCCAAAGACTTCTCGAGCCAACAAGACTGAACAATATTTTCAATTCGTGGAGAAACTGTCCCTGATGTATCAACCTGTGGTGTTTCAGTTGTCTCCGATCCTGCTTGAATTTGTGGCTCGGGCTCAGAATCTATATCAATAGGCGGAACGTGAGGGGAACTAGGAAGTGAAACGTGAGGCTCAGTCTGGATAACTGTCTCTACTGGAACTTCAGGAATACTCTCAATTTGTTTCTGCTTCCTTTTACCGGTAGCTCTTTTCCCTGTGTTTCCACTGAGTCTAACTCCTTCCGGAGGTATGATAATGGCTTTAACTCTGGGTTTTGCTCTAGAAGTAGAAGGCAATGACGAGAAATCCTTTGGCGGCTCTGCTACAGGAACTGACTTTCGCGTTCGCTTGCTCTCCAAGAACAACTTACTAGTCTTGATGATTGATCTGGAAACCTCTTCAATGGAAGTATTCTCCTTAGCATACCAATCAGGTGAGCGAAGTGGCTGCCTAGCAACTTGATCCTTAACATAAGAATTGAGAAGAACTTCTCCATCATCATCCGACAAACCATCAACATCTTCTGACAAGTAATCAGAGAGCTGTCCAACAGTAAGTCTACAATAGTGACGACGACGAACTTCAAATTCATCTTCACAATTTTCCCAGAATTCTTCAAGTGCTGGCGCATGTGCAATCCCTCGCTCTAACCGATTTGCATAATGACCGAGAGGATCATAGGAACGTCTCTCAGTATAAGGCTTGAATTTGAACCTTTCCATCTCAGTAGACATACGCCTGGCATCTGTTGCTGCATCACATGTGAAAATTCCCAATGAAAATGGAAAATTTGCCGCAGCCTTATGACGACTACGGAGAAAGAAGTGAACGTGTTGCATTTGCCTGAGGAACTCCATAAAGACAATCTTGTCTGACGGATATCTCGGCAACATCAGAGGCTCTCCAACATAACCATAAACTCGGAGGTACGTGAAAGTAGGAAACTGTATGAACCAATCTGCCCAAGTTTCCATTGCTGATTTGGCCTCGGCTGAAATACGAATGTGCATCTCATCATCAAGATCCCTCACGGTTCTCATGGAAAAGTGATCATTCACCACTCGGAAGTCCTGCTCAGACTGAGAAAACTCTAGCTGTGGATAATACTCATGAATATGCTGAACACCAAGAGTACCATTGGTGTTAAGAAGTCTGAAACTACCTTGAAATGCAACCAAGTAGACCAAATAAGATATCATGTGAAACTCGTGATGCTTGAGAAAGTTAGAAATCTGCTGATGTAAGCAATCACTAATTAACATCGCCCAGTCAAAACGCTCTGTGCCATCAAGGATTCTGGTAATCAGGTAGAACATCCATGGACGGAAAGTATTAGCATCTGACTGGCCGGTAACTCGATTGAGTAAGGTGATCAAAACAACTTCTCCTTTAAATTCACCACGACCAACCTTCTTAGGCAAGTTAGTTTTCTGAATTGTCAACCATTTCTGAGCAACCTTTCTCTGTGAACGTTGATGATCAGCATCCCATATTTTCTCACAAGCTTCAAGATCAACAGTAAAGTTATCTGAGCGAGGAGAAATAGAAAAACATCTTTCTATGTCCTTCGGCTTGAGACTGCAAACCACTCTTCCATCAACCGATCTGATCTGTCGTGAAGACGAGTCATAATGCTTAATGCAAGCAAGTACGAACTCAAGATCGAAGATAGAAACAGGAATGGATGCCGCTGCCAGCAACCCGGAACGCTCAAGATTCCTCATCGAATTGCTGCTAACACCTTCTAAACTGCTCAGATTGACTACTGGATAAACATGGTTTAGGTCCGTATCTGAAGTCTTGGTGAAATTATGTGTAAGGACTGATTTCACCTTGTAATCAATGAGATTGAACTGCATTTTGAAAATGGTGACTTTTGACTGTAAAGTCGAATATGTTTGAAGAACTTTATGAAAAACACTGAACAAGGCTAAAAATAGCTTGACCGAGGGAGAAATTTCGAAGAGATACGGAACATGGGTTTATTACTGTGAATTGAACAAACCCGGATAATTTCGGATTCGAAAAATGATTCAAGAAGCCCACATGCAAAAGAAATTCACCGAGGAAAAGGGCTTCAGGCTTGAGAATGAAGGCTCTGGGCGATTTTCTCGAAAAATCTAGAAGTGGAGTCTTGTTGCAAAAGCGGTGAAATAAAACCGGATGATCAAATTACGAAAATGTGTTGAATTATACGGCATCGCAGTACCTAAAAGGTGAGAAATAGAAAGAATAAGGCGAAGATAGAAGTTTGTATGCAGAAAATCTATAAATCTCTTCTTGAATCTTTATAAAACCTGCATGCAAAGTAGAAATGAAGTCTAGAATTGACTTCCTCTGAAGAATTTGAGCTCGTAGCTTCGAAGAACGCTGAAAACGGACACCTGAATCACCTTAAGCTTGCTGGTTGCTTAAGAAAATACAAGCTTTCAGAGCAAAAGATGATGCAATAATGGACGCCATTCTCTGAAATATATAGAATTTCATCATAAGAAATTCGCACTAAAGCAAGCATGCATTAAAAATGGCGCTTGGCTTCTTATTGGACCTCATAATAGTTAACTGAAGGTCGAACAAGCTCAAAAGGTGGACGTGCTTTAGGGTTTGCCCTTTCAACACTTCAGTTGAATTCATCATGCGATTTTAGCTTCAGTTAAGACTTGTCTTAAGTTCGCCATCTTCAAATCTGCTTTAGATTCATCAATTTGACCTAAAGCGTACCCTTTAGATAGCTTCAGTTAACAACAAGAATAAGATAAGAGTTCGCCATCTTCATGCAAAGAATAAGCTAAAAATAGAGACCCTTTTGGAAGTTCAGTTTGGCCTTCAACAAGTGCGCCAACTTCACATGCTTTAATCAATTAAAATCTAAAAATAGCAACCCTTTTGAACTAAAGTTGCCTTCCTTAAAAAGTGCATAGCTTCACACAAAAATGCTTCACTTTTCAACCTTAAATATGGCGACCCTTTTGAAACTCAAGTTGACATGCAAATTCGCCATACTTCACAAATCTTATGCTTCATGCTTCACAAAATAATGCTTCATCAAAATATGGCGTCCCTTTTCATGACTTCAGTTAACATGCAATGAAGCGCCATCTTCACAATCTTGACCAAATTCGCCATGCATGCAAACTTCAGTTGACTTTTAGTGATAATCTTCAGTTAAACTGAACATGCAATCAAGTTAACTCAACATGCAAGGTAGTTAACTGAACATGCAAACCAGTTAACTCGACATGCAAACTGAAAGATCACTCCACATGCCAATAAACGAACTGAAGATGACAACCCAGAAATCGTTCAGTTTAACTGCAGTCAGAACTCCAGTTAAGGCGTCCATTCAACTCACTTTCGAAAATTCAAATTTGAACTCTTGGGCGAATTCCAGACTTAGCCAAATTTCATGAAAATTTAAGCTAAAACCTCTGCCGGGACCTCTGTTCATCCTCTGACACTGGTTGACTGATTTCTCCGATTGGCTGGCTGACAGGTGCATTGCGGAGCTGAGTAAAAACTGATCAAATGATATCTTGATCTTTTACGTCTAAAACGACGCTACGAAGGAAACCGAAATCCGGCGCTTTTGAAAACTGCGCTTTTCTGAACTTAGTCAAATTTTGATACGCATCTCGAGCGAAGGGAAAAACAAAATCCTTCATAGCCACGGTTTTATCAACTTTGAATTTGGAACTTCGGAGTTCTGCTAGCGAAGCTAAACAAATTTACGCGATGGGCGCAAGACGCATTTCCCGAGAAAACATCATCGAAGGGTAGCGAAAAACAAAGCGCCCTTTTCAAAAGTTGCTCTTTTCATTCGGACTTGCTTCATTCACGGGGCGACAAAAATAATATAAAACTGCTGCCAAGAAACGTGAGACATCTTGATCGTGAGGAGCAGACGGAAAGTTGAGCGTAACACGGACACATTGAATATTTGATATCATCAGAAAGAAAGCATTAAAGTCCTGAAAAGCTCAGGCGCCTTTCCCAAAATGTGCTCTTTTGCTTTTTCCTCACATTCTGACTAAGATTTGACCCTACGTTTGACCTCGATTCGGGGAGCGCCCGGCAACTCGGATACACTTAGCGGCGGTCGTGTAGTCGGCTTGAACAAATGTGAGATAAACATCTTTGGATGGCATTGATTCAAAACCTACATGCAGCTTACTCAAAGATGAAGCCTTTACGAAAATTGCGCTTTTCTCCGGTGATAACCAATTCTTGTTTTAGCTCAGAGTTTGCGCTGTATCTTAAAGTAGCTTTCAGAACAAAAGCGAGGTCCGTTTAGCGGAGCTTGATGGCTCCGCTGTGAAGTGGCGTGATCTTGGGACAAATGTCTGCTGGAAAGTGACAAACCCTAAAAGCGAGGATCGCGGGCCCTAAAAGATAGGAAGCCTATTTGAATGTGCTCCCTTCTCGAGATAGAAAATTTTGATGATTTTCCTTCAGATTTTCATTTTTCTTAAATCTCTTCGGTAACAGACTGACATAGTACTGACACCAACTCCATATTTAAAACCCCCAAAAATGACCATTTGACGACACTTTAACAAGATTTAGACTCAATTAAGCAAAATGCCTTAGTGAAGCAAAAATTTTGGTTTTGGGTACAACATTAGGCTCCGTCTGGTGACCATGTCGGATACTTACGGCATAGGAGATCCCTAGAATCTCAGTGTTTCGTAGACTAGTGACTTTATAAGTTGGGTATATGGAGTCAGGACTTTCCTAATCACCTAAACATTAAAAGTTCCCAAAAACTTAACCTAAAAATCACCTAAAACAAGACTACTTAAATCACCTATAACACGACAAAACATCACAGAACGGGGAAAAACATAACTACATAACGATAAAACATAAAAATACTTACAAAATATTTACAACATCACTCCTCCCCCGGAAGGTTGAAGTGCTTAAGATATTGCCCGCTATAAGGAAGCGGGAAGAGCCTCCCATCCTGATGTGAAAGAATATAAGTGTTCTCTCCTGCTGATTCATGAATCTGGAAGGGCCCTAACCATAAGGAATCAAATTTTCCATGCATTCCTTTTGGCTCATGCCTTTTGTCCCACAAAAGGACTTGATCTCCAATTTGAAAGTCTCTGTGACGAGCTTTCTTATCAAAAATTCTCTTCACTCTTTCTTGATGCTGAGTGATTTTATCGACAACCTCCGTCCTTTCTTCTTGAAGTTTCATCAGGAGCAAAATTCTCTTCTGAATAGGATCATGAAATTCTTCATCTTCCACTGCTGATGCCAACTGCAAAGCAGATAATTCTAATGTAATGGGCAGAATAGCTTCTGTACCATACAAAAGTATAAAAGGCGAGGTGCCAATAGCTCTTTTAGGAGTTATACGATCAGCCCAAAGAGCGTCATATAACTTAGTATGCCAAGTTCGCTGATTTGACTCAACCAACTTGCGTATGATTGTTACAATGTTCTTATTGGATGATTCGGCCTGTCCATTACCCTGAGGGTAATAATCTGATGAATGTGACAGCATGAGGCCGTGATCAAAACAAAAACTCAAAATCTCCTCTGACGAGAAGCAAGTAGCATTATCAGTAACAATTTTCCGAGGAACTCCGAAGCGAGAAATGATATTCTCCTTTAGAAAGCTGCAAACCACTTCGGACGTAGCTCGTTTAGTAGGAATTGCCTCAACCCATTTCGTAAAATAATCTGTCGCTGTAAGGACAAACACATGCCCCTTACTGGAAACTGGATTGACAGGTCCTATAAAATCAATACCCCACTGCTGAAATGGAGCATCAATAACAACTAGCCTGAGTGGAAAAGATGCCAATTTCACTTTACCAGCAAACTGCTGACATAACTGACATTTGTACACCCAATCATATGCATCACGAAACATAGTTGGCCAATAAAACTGTGCTCGTAGAATCTTAAATGCAGTGACCCTTGATGAAAAGTGTCCTCCGCATGCCTGATTATGAAAAGCTTCTAACAACCTTCGCTGCTGATCCTTTCCGACACATAATAGGAAAGTTCTGTCAAGGCCATGCTTGTACAGAACGTTATTAACTAGCACAAAATTATGTGCTTTCAATTTTAATGTTCTTTTCTGCTGTTTGTCCATGTGACGTGGACATTCTCCATACGTTGAATAATACCATAATGGTGTGTACCATTCTTCTGCAGAATTAACTAGTAAGACCAAAGGTAGGTCTTCTTCAATTTCTTTTTCTAAACCAATTCCACCATTGCTCTTGAACTTGCGATCTCCATCTTCCGCCAATAATCTGCAAAGACCTTGTCCGCGAACAAGCTTGGTTGGCTTAATCTCCAGATCATATTCTTGAACTCTCGCGATCCAATTCCCTCTTTTCGTACCCATCTCCTGCTGAGTAAGTACACTTTTTACTGCTGGATCGGTGACATACACCGTAGTATGTGAATTCAAAAGATAAAATCTGAAATTCTTGACAGCTCTGACGACAGCATAAGCGTTCTTCTCGATCTGGGAATACCGCATCTCAGCATCTTTGAAATTAGCACTCATAAAAGCAATAGGAGATTCACCCTCCTCGCTGAGTTTCTGTGTCAAAATGGCAGACAATGAAAGTTCCGATGCGTAACAATAAAGAATGAAATCTTTTTGAAAGTTAGGCCGAACTAGCACTGGTGCATTTGCAATAGCTTCTTTAATCTTAATAAAGGCCTGTTTGCCTTCGTCCGTCCACACAAATGTAGACGTCTTCTTCATCATTGCTGAAATCTCCTTTGTCAGCTCTGAGAAATCAGGTACAAATCTCCGGATAAAGTTAACTTTACCGAAAAATGAATGCACCTGCGTTTTGCTTGTAGGGAGAGATAGGTTTCTGATTGAATCCACCCGATTCGGATCTATTCTGGTACCTTCTTTGGAAACGATATGACCAAGTAACTTGCCCTCCGTAACCGCAAAGATTGTCTTCTTCGGATTCAAAGATATTTTATGATACCTACATCTCTCGAACACTTTCACAAGGTGTGAAAAATGATCACTCCGTTTATCTGAAAAAACGGTTAAGTCATCAAGATAGACGACTATGATCTTATTCCTAAGATCCCCAAATGCTAAATCCATGGCTCTTTGAAAAGTAGCACCGGCGTTGATAAGGCCAAAAGGCATCCTCTCATAAGCAAATGTTCCCCACGGCGTGGTGAAAGCTGTTTTGATTTGATCCTCCTCAGCCACTGCAATCTGATTGTATCCGGAAAAACCATCAAGAAGTGATAGCATTTCCGATCCGGTAACTGTCTGCAATGTATGCTCCATGATTGGTAAGGGATAATTGTCCTTCAAGGACGATTGATTCAAGTTCCTGAAATCAACGCAAATTCTGATTTCTCCATTCTTCTTGCGCACAGGAACAATATTTGACACCCAGGTGGAATGATGAATAGGAAAAATTATTCTAGAGTCCACCATCTTCTGAATTTCCGCATAGATAGTATCTTGAATTCGCGGATTGTAATGTCTTTGTTTCTGCCTGAAAGGCTTCACTTCAGACTTCAGCGGAATTGTGTGAGACAATTCAATGGGTGTGAAGACTTTTAAATCTTCATATGACCAGGCAAAAACATCCTTGTACTGCTTGAACAAGGCGATAAACCTCTCAGTTTCTTCGGAAGTACAGCATTTGCCCAAATTCACAAACCGAGGCTTGTCTTCAGTACCTATGTTGACTTGACTATATTCTGACGAAGTATTCACCCCTGACCTCTTCTGATCTTGGATGTAACGATCATGCCTGTCAAAAATATCCTCCAAGGATACAAAACCTTTAGGAATCTGATTTCCTTTCAACTGTATGATTCCAGATTCTATAACCTCAGATTCTTCAGTAATTGACTCTCTGTGAGGAGTTGAACTCCCTTCAAAGAACAATTCTTTGTAATTATCTCCCATGACGAGAAACTCTTTAATATCTTCATCATCACTGAAGACTTGCCAGTTGTCTGAATTATCAGGAACAGCTGGTCTATAGATGAGCTCAATAGCAAATGAGTTCTGACGAAAATCAGAGTTAGGCATAAAAAGAGCGGCTGAAACTGCAAGCGCATCAGCTTTGCTATTGTTCATTCTTGAAATGTATTTGATATTAAATGCATCGAACCAATCGATTGCATTCCATACTCTCTGCCTATAGTTTTGGAGACGATTCTTTCTTACGTGAAATTGCTCTCTGACCTG
Organism: Sequoia sempervirens; assembly: GCA_007258455.2. NCBI lineage: Eukaryota > Viridiplantae > Streptophyta > Pinopsida > Cupressales > Cupressaceae > Sequoia > Sequoia sempervirens. Next base: position 8,553 of record VDFB02279823.1, on the reverse strand, counting down.
TTTTACGATCAGCTCTGCATCTCCTTCAACTTGAAGCAGCTTGATCCCCATATCCTTTGCGTTTTTGAGACCTAACAAAAGCGCCTCATATTCTGCAGTATTATTAGTGCAATCAAATTGCAACCTATATGCAAAAGGATATAAACGACCTTCGGGAGAGATAATCACTACTCCCGCTCCGGAACCTGAAGTCGAACAACTGCCATCAAACTGCATCGTCCACACCTTCGATTCTTCTTCTGATAATTCGGTGGAAAGTGCAAAATTTTGACAATCATCTGTCACTTCAGACACCATAGCGTATGTGCCTGGACCCGTATCTTGATACAACACTTGAGCATGTGGGTCCTGGGACTTAACCACTGTAAACTTTGATTTGGTTTCTGGCTCTAATTTGAAAGAACCTTTCTTTAATGGAATTGTCGCGAACGACCAATCCATCTGTATTTCTCCTCCAAGATCCTTGCAAAAACTTCTACTAAGTAACATCCCGTAACTGGTAGGAATATCAGCTACAAGGATAGTCATCATAATTTTCTTCTCTGGACATGATGCTAGCCTCACTTGCGCATCTTTAAGTTGACCAACTAACGGCACCGGTTTAGACTCAAGTGAGTAACACTTTTCCTGAGTCGGAGTGCACGAAAGTCCCAACGCATTCATAATTTGTAAGGGCATTACGTTGTCCGAAGCTCCACTGTCAATTATGCAATTGCTCAGCTTGAAACCTCCTATATATAGAGATATATAAAACGGCCTCGGCTTCTCTTCTGCAGGAACTGAGGATTGTAACAATGTCGGCTGAACGACATTCTTCTTCTTAAGAACGTTCAAGATCCTATCCAACTGCTCTGGATGATCTTGTAAATACTCCAGCTGCGATATCTGCACCTTAGTCTTCATCATGGAAGAAACAATGTCAAAGCTCGCTGAAGACGTATCTAAAGCTGCTGGCAAGATATTTTCTTGTGAAGGTTTTTGATTGGAAGTAGAAGCTACTTCCTTTGCTTTTGTATTCAAATTCCGCTTTTCCTCTTCCTCCTTCTGTGCTTTGAAATGTTGAGCACGTGTGAACACAGGTGAGGTGATATTCTCATGATTCACTGCAAGAGAAAAACGACGGGATTCTTCTTCTTCTTCATTAACGGGTTCTCGATCAAAATATCCCGTTGCGGAGTCGCCATCAAACTCGTCTGGCTGTGAAGAGACGACATTTGAACTGGTAGGTATGAAATCTGAACTAGGAGCAGAATCGGCAAATCCCATGAGCTGATTCATTCTTTGATTTTCCGGACAAGTAGTGCCGGTATGCTCTGCTGAATCATGGAATGTGCAAAAGACCGTAACCTTTTCAGCTTCATTATTTTGTCTCGGTTGTCCTTGCGGAAACTTTGACTTGAAATTATTGTACGGCTGAAAGTTATTCCTTCTCGGCTGATATGCTGGTTGTGATTGAAAAGGTGGTGAGGGCAAGGCTGGTTGCCCTTGAGGTGGTGACTGCCGTTTTAGTATCGTCACCTCGTTTGCTACCTTCTGTAGCAACGGATCGGCCGACGCTTGCACGAGCGGCCTGATCGAATCATCTTTCATCTTGCCGGTTGTAATCATGTTATCTTCAAGCTTGATTGCTTCCTCCTGAAGGCGTGTTAAATCATCTTCTTCAGCTATCTTCAAGAAAAAGGCAATTTCTGATGGTAATGCGTTGATGAAAGAACTCATCAAAATTTCATCAGATGGATTCAAAGTGTGAGAAAGACGTGTAACAAGGCGATTAAACCTTGCCACAAATTCTCTCATCGGTTCATGCTTTTCCATCTTCGAATTTGAGAGTTGTGCAAATAATCTGTGATTGTCTTCGGCAGGCTTGAATCTTGCCAAAAACTTTTCGCTCATGACAGCCCAACTGGTGATAATTCCTGGCTCAAGATTATTGAACCAATCTGCTGCGTTGTTCTCAAGAGTCTCCACGAAAAGACGAACGGCGATGTCCTCATGGCCAACATGCAAAACGGAACAAGCCGCCGTGAATGCTGATAAATGTTCATCTGGATGTTTTGAACCATCGCCATGAAATCTCGGGAAAAACTTGCGTGATCCCTTGGGCAATTCATGATGTCCTGGTAAAGCCAACGGTCCAATATTGTCACCCCAAGGCAAGGGGACTGGACGTCTTGCGTTTCTTGCATTACGACCGTTGTGATCTTCACCATTGTTGTTGTTATTAATAATACGTTCACCCATCTCTGCAATTGGAGTGGGAGATTCTTCTTCTAAGATTTCTGACTCAGTAAACTGATCAGGAGCTTCTTCAAAAACAGGATCTGGCTGTATAGGAGGATTTCTTCTCCTTCTTCTAATGTAAACTTGATAAGCCAGGATGCTTAATCCCACGCGGGAGGTGGCAAAACTGGTCTACCTGCTGCAAGATCTGCTTTTTCTTCTTCTTTATCCAGAGTAGTAGCTGCGTTTCTCCACTGAGATGTAGATGTATGATTTTCAAAAATAAACGTGCGCAAGCTACTGATGATATCTGACTGTTCTGCTTCGATGAATGCTAAATTCGGCTGAATAACAGGCGAACTTAGTGCTGGTTGTTGAACTGGAGCAGTAGGACGCCAGATAGTCATATCCGTGACATGTATGAAGTTATTTCAAGGCCTCGTGCCCCACGGTGGGCGCCAGAAAGAACTGTTGGCGTAACAACTAACACCTCTGGAGTAGAAGTTGTTATGAACAGCCTATGCACACTACGCAATGAGTGCTCTTCAAATTATGGAGGGGAAGCTCCCTCGTTATGCTTTGACAAATGTACTTGCAAAGGAAAATAAGCTAAAACTATGTCCTGTCTTTTTGTTTCAGCTGCTAGAGGCACAAGGCTTTCTTGAAAGAACTTACACGTTGCAGCTGAGTTTTCTCTGGTTTCGCAAATCAACTAAACTACAGCTTATATCTATCCAATCTCCCCAGGAAAACAGAGCAAGAGGAAACGGAGCAAGGTTATGACTATCAGACGATAAACGCATTCAGATTCTCTACTTGAAGGCAAGCTGGCGCAACTATCATCTCAATCTGAACAAGTTTATTAAGCACAAAACAGATTTGAGAATTTGCTATGATAATCTTATGAAGCCCTATGTGGCATAACACTCAATCAGCATAGTAAAGACTCACAAACAGCTTTTATCATCAAAATCTTTGTGAAACCCTATGTGGCATAACACTCAATCGTAATGACAAAAGATTCACAAAACAGATATTCCTAATCTAAGAGAAGATTCACCATGAAAACTTTATGAAACCCTGTGTGGCATAACACTCGATCAGCATAGTAAACACTTCACAAAACGGTTTTATCATGACAATCTTACGAAACCCTGTGTGGCATAACGTTCGATCATAACAATAAAAGATTCACAAAACAGATTTCTCTAAACTATGGAAGAATCCAGCATTATAATCTTTCGAAACCCTATGTGGCATAACAATCAATTGCAATAATGAAGACACATGAACAAATACCATAAAGAGCAATATTGAGGGCAAGGTAGGCACAGCATATATTTCTCTCTCAAGCAAAAGTTATTTACAAATGAGCAAAAGCTCTTATTTATATACATCAAGGTGTAGATAACCCTAAAATCACCTTGAGTTCACTACAGTTCTTGCAATGCATGCAAGTCATGCGCCCTAACCCTAATGAAGTAAACTATACAGTTAACTGGGCAACTACCCTCAGTTTAACTGGTACAAATAACCTAATTGGATAATGTGCAAGCATGCACGTCCTTATTTAAAGCAAAGTTAACTGGCCACTACCTTCAGTTAACTGGAAACCCTAACCCTAACTCCTGTGTTGATAACTCTGAGGATGAGATAAGCATGTGTTAAATCAGCAAGTGAACTGAAGACTGGAAGTCAAGTTAACTGCTGCTCAGGACTCAACCCTAGAAATTAACTGCACGTTCTAACTGACAGATCACTCCATGTCAACTCGGTCTAACACTTCGACCAAGAACTCATCGATCTCCCTGTCATCTGGCACTTTGATGCTGCTAAAAATAACAGTCTGCTTCTTTAGTTCTCTGCCACTTTCAGTAATTGTGCGCACACCATCTTTGCATTCTTCAGTCGCCTTTCTCAAACTGGCTGCAATCACTGAAACATTTTCTAATTTTGGCGCCCTAGGTTCACCTTCAAGGCTGTCAAAAATCAGCTTCTCGAATTCCGCTTGAACTTTTTCCAACTCAACATACGTGCCATCTTCGAGAAGATAATGACACGGGATTTGAACAACGAAGCCACTAACAAGTGCAAGCACTCCAACTACGTCATCCTTCAGTGAAAATAACTTGGAAGAGATTTTCTCACATATTTCTGTTCTGAGAAGGTGCTGCTCTTTCCAAGTGAAGACTTTCTCTTGATCTTCGATCTCCTCCAAAGCATCGCATGCAACTGATCACTGAGATACAAGAACGCGATCCTTTGCCAAGCTCTCTGCAACTGCAATATCCAGCAACTGAATACCCTGACGGAGTTTGTGTGCCTCACTTCTCAACTGATATAAATCTGCAAGAAGAGTCTTACCAGCAGCAACTAAACTGTCAATCCAATCATCCAAAAGTCTGCCATGACTGACCAACTGATCCAATTTTCGTTTCTCTGCAGGTGTGTGCCGAGGAAGAACCGGTGCTCTATTTGGATTCCCATGAACAAGATCAGAAATATATTGACGAAGTTGACTAATTTCAGTTTTGAGTAAAGCCTTATCTTCTCCATCCTTCGTGATACGCTCTTCAAGATTATTGGTAACAATCTTGAGAAGAGAAACATCTGTCTCTCGTGTGGCCCTGCCAAGATTTGCCTTAGTGAATGTAAAATCACCCACTTCGACCTCGTTCAAGCTTTTACCTTCTGGAGGCACTGCAACTTCTATCACAATCTCTGATTCAGGGGTCTTTTCGATGTGCACTTGTTTCTTAATCTTCTTGTTTGATCTCCTCTGATAGGGCTCACCAAACTCTGACAAATCAAGATTGTATGACGGTTCACGCCTTTGTCTTCCCAAAGACTTCTCGAGCCAACAAGACTGAACAATATTTTCAATTCGCGGAGAGACTGTCCCTGATGTATCAACCTGTGGTGTTTCAGTCGTCTCCGATCCTGCTTGAATTTGTGGCTCGGGCTCAGAATCTATATCAATAGGCGGAACGTGAGGTGAACTAGGAAGTGAAACGTGAGGCTCAGTCTGAATAACTGTCTCTGTTGGAACTTTAGGAATACTCTCAATTTGTTTCTGCTTCCTTTTACCAGTAGCTCTCTTCCCTGTGTTTCCACTGAGTCTAACTCCTTCCGGAGGTATGATAATGGCTTTAACTCTGGGTTTTGCTCTAGAAGTAGAAGGCAATGACGAGAAATCCTTTGGCGGCTCTGCTACAGGAACTGACTTCCGCGTTCGCTTGCTCTCCAAAAACAACTTACTAGTCTTGATCACCGATCTGGAAACCTCTTCAATAGAAGTATTCTCCTTAGTATACCAATCAGGTGAGCGAAGTGGCTGCCTAGCAACTTGATCCTTAACATAAGAATTGAGAAGAACTTCTCCATCATCATCCGACAAACCATCAACATCTTCTGACAAATAATCAGAAAGCTGTCCCACAGTAAGTCTACAATAGTGACGACGACGAACTTCAAATTCATCTTCACAATTTGCCCAGAAGTCTTCAAGTGCTGGCGCATGTGCAATCCCTCGCTCTAACCGATTTGCATAATGACCGAGAGGATCATAGGAACGTCTCTTAGTATAAGGCTTGAATTTGAACCTTTCCATCTCAGTAGACATACGCCTGGCATCTGTTGCTGCATCACATGTGAAAATTCCCAATGAAAATGGAAAATTTGCCGCAGCCTTATGACGACTACGGAGAAAGAAGTGAACGTGCTGCATTTGCCTGAGAAACTCCATAAAGACAATCTTGTCTGACGGATATCTCGGCAACATCAGAGGCTCTCCAACATAACCATAAACTCGGAGGTACGTGAAAGTAGGAAGCTGTATGAACCAATCTGCCCAAGTCTCCATTGCTGATTTGGCCTCGGCTGAAATACGAATGTGCATCTCATCATCAAGATCCCTCACGGTTCTCATGGAAAAGTGATCATTCACCACTCGGAAGTCCTGCTCAGACTGAGAAAACTCTAGCTGTGGATAATACTCATGAATACGCTGAACACCGAGAGTACCATTGGTTTTAAGAAGTCTGAAACTACCTTGAAATGCCACCAAGTAGACCAAATAAGATATCATATGAAACTCGTGATGCTTGAGAAAGTTAGAAATCCGCTGATGTAAGCAATCACTAATTAACATAGCCCAGTCAAAACGCTCTGTGCCATCAAGGATTCTAGTAATCAGATAGAACATCCATGGACGGAAAGTATTAGCATCTGACTGGCCGGTAACTCGATTGAGTAAGGTGATCAAAACAGCAACTTCTCCTTTAAATTCACCACGACCAACCTTCTTAGGCAAGTTAGTTTTCTGAATTGTCAACCATTTCTGAGCAACCTTTCTCTGTGAACGTTGATGATTAGCATCCCATATCTTCTCACAAGCTTCAAGATCAACAGTAAAGTTATCTGAGCGAGGAGAAATAGCAAAACATCTTTCTATGTCCTTCGGCTTGAGACTGCAAACCACTCTTCCATCAACCGATCTGATCTGTCGTGAAGACGAGTCATCATGCTTAATGCAAGCAAGTACGAACTCAAGATCGAAGATAGAAACAGGAATGGATGCCGCTGCCAGCAACCCGGAACGTTCAAGATTCCTCATCGAATTGCTGCTAACACCTTCTAAACTGCTCAGATTGACCACTGGATAAACATGATTTAGGTCCGTATCTGAAGTCTTGGTGAAATTATGTGTAAGGACTGATTTCACCTTGTAATCAATGAGATTGAACTGCATTTTGAAAATGGTGACTTTTGACTGTAAAGTCGAATATGCTTGAAGAACTTTCTGAAAAACTCTGAACAAGGCTAAAAATAGCTTCTAACAGAAGAAATTTTCGAAGAAATTCTGGAACATGGGTTTTGTGCACAACTGAATTCTGAACAAACCCAGATAGCTGGATTCTCGAAAAAATGTGATTCAAGCCCACATGCAAAGAGATTCTCGGAAAAAGGCTCAGAGCTTCAGAATGAAGGCTACGGGGCGATTTTCTCGAAAAAATCTAAGAAGTGGGTCTTGTTGCAAACGCTGAAATATGAGAACCCAGATGAACAGATTCTGAAAATGTGTTGAATTACTCTGGCATGCGAAGAAAGTACCTAAGGTGAGAAATAGAAGAAATAAGACAGAAGATAGAAAGTTTTGCTTGTCTGCTTCTGAAAAATCTGCAAATCTCTTCTTCGAATCTTTATAAAACCTGCATGCAAAGTGGAAACGAAGTCTAAAATTGACTTCCTCTGAAGAATCTGAGCTCGTAGCTTCGAAGAACGCTGAAAACGGACACCTGAATCACCTTAAGCTTGCTGGTTGCTCAAGAAAATACAAGCTTTCAGAGCAAAAGATGATGCAATAATGGACGCCACTCTCTGAATATATAGAATTTCATCATAGAAATTCGTACTAAAGCAAGCATGCATTAAAAATGGCGCTTGGCTTCTCATTGGACCTCATAATAGTTAACTAGAACTCAAACAAGCTCAAAAGGTGGACGTGCTTTAGGGTTTGCCCTTTCAACACTTCAGTTGAACTCATCATGCGATTTTAGCTTCAGTTAAGACTTGTCTTAAGTTCGCCATCTTCAAATTTGCTTTAGATTCATCAATTTGACCTAAAGCGTACCCTTTAGATAGCTTCAGTTAACAACAAGAATAAGATAAGAGTTCGCCATCTTAAAGAATAAGCTAAAAATAGCGACCCTTTTGGAAGTTCAGTTTGGCCTTCAACAAGTGCGCCAACTTCACATGCTTTAATCAATTAAAATCTAAAAATAGCAACCCTTTTGAACTAAAGTTGCCTTCCTTAAAAAGTGCATAGCTTCACACAAAAATGCTTCACTTTTCAACCTTAAATATGGCGACCCTTTTGAAACTCAAGTTGACATGCAAATTCGCCATACTTCACAAATCTTATGCTTCATGCTTCACAAAATAATGCTTCATCAAAATATGGCGTCCCTTTCCATGACTTCAGTTAACATGCAATGAAGCGCCATCTTCACAATCTTGACCAAATTCGCCATGCATGTAAATTTCAGTTGACATTCAGTAATAAACTTCAGTTAAACTTAACATGCAATCAAGTTAACTCAACATGCAAGGTAGTTAACTGAACATGCAAACTAGTTAACTGAACATGCAAACTGAAAGATCACTCCACATGCCAATAAACGAACTGAAGATGACAACCCAGAAATCGTTCAGTCTAACTGCAGTCAGAACTCCAGTTAAGGCGTCCATTCAACTCACTTTCGAAAATTCAAATTTGAACTCTTGAGCGAATTCCAGACTTAGCCAAATTTCATGAAAATTTAGGCTAAAACC
>VDFB02279822.1:0-14991 GCA_007258455.2 Sequoia sempervirens | reverse complement strand
TGAAACATTTTCTAATTTTGGCGCCCTAGGTTCACCTTCAAGGCTGTCAAAAATCAGCTTCTCGAATTCCGCTTGAACTTTTTCCAACTCAACATACGTGCCATCTTCGCGAAGATAATGACACGGGATCTGAACAACGAAGCCACTGACAAGTGCAAGCACTCCAACTACGTCATCCTTCAGTGAAAATAACTTAGAAGAGATTTTCTCACATATTTCTGTTCTGAGAAGGCGCTGCTCTTTCCAAGTGAAGACTTTCTCTTGATCTTCGATCATCTCCAAAGCATCGCATGCAACTGATAACTGAGATACAAGAACGCGATCCTTTGCCAAGCTCTCTGCAACTGCAATATCCAGCAACTGAATACCCTGACGGAGCTTGTGTGCCTCACTCCTCAACTGATATAAATCTGCAAGAAGAGTTTTACCAGCAGCAACTAAACTGTCAATCCAATCATCCAAAATTCTGCCATGACTGACCAACTGATCCAATTTTCGTTTCTCTGCAGGTGTGTGCTGAGGAAGAACAGGTGCTCTATTTGGATTCCCATGAACAAGATCAGAAATGTATTGACGAAGTTGACTAATTTCAGTTTTGAGTAAAGCCTTATCTTCTCCATCCTTCGTGATACGCTCTTCAAGATTATTGGTAACAATCTTCAGAAGAGATACATCTGTCTCTCGTGTGGTCCTGCCAAGATTTGCCTTAGTGAATGTAAAATCACCCACTTCGACCTCATCCAAGCTTTTACCTTCTGGAGGCACTGCAACTTCTATCACAATCTCTGATTCAGGGGTCTTTTCGATGTGCACTTGTTTCTTAATCTTCTTGTTTGATCTCCTCTGATAGGGCTCACCAAACTCTGACAAATCAAGATTGTATGACGGTTCACGCCTTTGTCTTCCCAAAGACTTCTCGAGCCAACAAGACTGAACAATATTTTCAATTCGCGGAGAGACTGTCCCTGATGTATCAACCTGTGGTGTTTCAGTCGTCTCCGATCCTGCTTGAATTTGTGGCTCGGGCTCAGAATCTATATCAATAGGCGGAACGTGAGGTGAACTAGGAAGTGAAACGTGAGGCTCAGTCTGAATAACTGTCTCTGTTGGAACTTTAGGAATACTCTCAATTTGTTTCTGCTTCCTTTTACCAGTAGCTCTCTTCCCTGTGTTTCCACTGAGTCTAACTCCTTCCGGAGGTATGATAATGGCTTTAACTCTGGGTTTTGCTCTAGAAGTAGAAGGCAATGACGAGAAATCCTTTGGCGGCTCTGCTACAGGAACTGACTTTCGCGTTCGCTTGCTCTCCAAGAACAACTTACTAGTCTTGATGATTGATCTGGAAACCTCTTCAATGGAAGTATTCTCCTTAGCATACCAATCAGGTGAGCGAAGTGGCTGCCTAGCAACTTGATCCTTAACATAAGAATTGAGAAGAACTTCTCCATCATCATCCGACAAACCATCAACATCTTCTGACAAGTAATCAGAGAGCTGTCCAACAGTGAGTCTACAATAGTGACGACGACGAACTTTGAATTCATCTTCACAATTTGCCCAGAAATCTTCAAGTGCTGGCGTATGTGCAATCCCTCGCTCTAACCGATTTGCATAATGACCGAGAGGATCATAGGAACGCCTCTCAGTATAAGGCTTGAATTTGAACCTTTCTATCTCAGTAGACATATGCCTGGCATCTGTTGCTGCATCACATGTGAAAATTCCCAATGAGAATGGAAAATTTGCCGTAGCCTTATGACGACTACGAAGAAAGAAGTGAACGTGCTGCATTTGCCTGAGGAACTCCATAAAGACAATCTTGTCTGACGGATATCTCGGCAACATCAGAGGCTCTCCAACATAACCATAAACTCGGAGGTACGTGAAAGTAGGAAACTGTATGAACCAATCTGCCCAAGTCTCCATCGCTGATTTGGCCTCGGCTGAAACACGAATATGCATCTCATCATCAAGATCTCTCACAGTTCTCATGGAAAAGTGATCATTCACTATTCGGAAGTCCTGCTCAGACTGAGAAAACTCTAGCTGTGGATAATATTCGTGAAGACGCTGAACACCGAGAGAACCATTGGTTTTAAGAAGTCTGAAACTACCTTGAAAATCAACCAAGTAAATCAAATAGGATATCATATGAAACTCGTGATGCTTGAGAAAGTTAGAAATCTGCTGATGTAAGCAATCACTAATTAACATAGCCCAGTCAAAACGCTCTGTGCCATCAAGGATTCTAGTAATCAGGTAGAACATCCATGGACGGAAAGTGTTAGCATCTGACTGGCCGGTAACTCGATTGAGTAAGGTGATCAAAACAGCAACTTCTCCTTTAAATTCACCACGACCCACCTTCTTAGGCAAGTTAGTTTTCTGAATTGTCAACCATTTCTGAGCAACCTTTCTCTGTGAACGTTGATGATCAGCATCCCATATTTTCTCACAAGCTTCAAGATCAACAGTAAAGTTATCTGAGCGAGGAGAAATAGAAAAACATCTTTCTATGTCCTTCGGCTTGAGACTGCAAACCACTCTTCCATCAACCGATCTGATCTGTCGTGAAGACGAGTCATAATGCTTAATGCAAGCAAGTACGAACTCAAGATCGAAGATAGAAACAGGAATGGATGCTGCTGCTAGCAACCCGGAACGCTCAAGATTCCTCATCGAATTGCTGCTAACACCTTCTAAACTGCTCAGATTGACCACTGGATAAACATGATTTAGGTCCGTATCTGAAGTCTTGGTGAAATTATGTGTAAGGACTGATTTCACCTTGTAATCAATGAGATTGAACTGCATTTTGAAAATGGTGACTTTTGACTGTAAAGTCGAATATGCTTGAAGAACTTTCAGAAAAACTCTGAACAAGGCTAAAAATAGCTTCTGACAGAAGAAATTTTCGAAGAAATTCTGGAACATGGGTTTTGTGCACAACCGAATTCTGAACAAACCCAGATAACTGGATTCTCGAAAAAATGTGATTCAAGCCCACATGCAAAGAGATTCTCGGAAAAAGGCTCAGAGCTTCAGAATGAAGGCTACGGGGCGATTTTCTCGAAAAAATCTAAGAAGTGGGTCTTGTTGCAAACGCTGAAATATGAGAACCCGGATGAACAGATTCTGAAAAAGTATTGAATTACTCTGGCATGCGAAGAAAGTACCTAAGGTGAGAAATAGAAGAAATAAGACAGAAGATAGAAAGTTTTGCTTGTCTGCTTCTGAAAAATCTGCAACTCTCTTCTTCGAATCTTTACAAAACCTGCATGCAAAGTGGAAATGAAGTCTAGAATTGACTTCCTCTGAAGAATCTGAGCTCGTAGCTTCGAAGAACGCTGAAAACGGACACCTGAATCACCTTAAGCTTGCTGGTTGCTCAAGAAAATACAAGCTTTCAGAGCAAAAGATGATGCAATAATGAACGCCACTCTTGAAATATATAGAATTTCATCATAAGAAATTCGCACTAAAGCAAGCATGCATTAAAAATGGCGCTTGGCTTCTCATTGGACCTCATAATAGTTAACTGAAGGTCGAACAAGCTCAAAAGGTGGACGTGCTTTAGGGTTTGCCCTTTCAACACTTCAGTTGAACTCATCATGCGATTTTAGCTTCAGTTAAGACTTGTCTTAAGTTCGCCATCTTCAAATCTGCTTTAGATTCATCAATTTTGACCTAAGGCGTAGCCTTTAGATAGCTTCAGTTAACAACAAGAATAAGATAAGAGTTCGCCATCTTCATGCAAAGAATAAGCTAAAAATAGCGACCCTTTTGGAAGTTCAGTTTGGCCTTCAACAAGTGCGCCAACTTCACATGCTTTAATCAATTAAAATCTAAAAATAGCAACCCTTTTGAACTAAAGTTGCCTTCCTTAAAAAGTGCATAGCTTCACACAAAAATGCTTCACTTTTCAACCTTAAATATGGCGACCCTTTTGAAACTCAAGTTGACATGCAAATTCGCCATACTTCACAAATCTTATGCTTCATGCTTCACAAAATAATGCTTCATCAAAATATGGCGTCCCTTTCCATGACTTCAGTTAACATGCAATGAAGCGCCATCTTCACAATCTTGACCAAATTCGCCATGCATGTAAATTTCAGTTGACATTCAGTAATAAACTTCAGTTAAACTTAACATGCAATCAAGTTAACTCAACATGCAAGGTAGTTAACTGAACATGCAAACTAGTTAACTGAACATGCAAACTGAAAGATCACTCCACATGCCAATAAACGAACTGAAGATGACAACCCAGAAATCGTTCAGTCTAACTGCAGTCAGAACTCCAGTTAAGGCGTCCATTCAACTCACTTTCGAAAATTTCAAATTTGAACTCTTGGGCGAATTCCAGACTTAGCCAAATTTCATGAAAATTTAGGCTAAAACCTCTCTTAGGACCTACGTTCATCGTACGACGGTTGTTGACTACTCGATTGGTGGGTGACGGTGCATTCTTGAGCTGAGTAAAAACTGATCAAATGATATCTTGACACTGCACGTCATAAAACTGACATCTGAAGGCTCAAAAATCCAAGCGCCTTTTTCAAAAGCTGCGCTTTTTCTCAGACTTAGTCAAATTTTGACTTCTGCATTTCGAACGAAGGAAAAAATAAAATCCTTCATAACCCGACTTATCGCTTTCGGGTGGAACTCGGGTTCAACTGCGAAGCTAAACTGGATTACGCGCGATGTTTGCAGAACCTTACATTTCCCGAAAACATCATCGGGGTGAAAAACAAAATGGCCGGGGTTGCTCTTTTGATTCCGGACTTAGCCGTTTAGGCTTGACAAATATTATAAAACTTCCTTGCTGAGAAGAGACATCTTCTGATCGTGAGCAGAACGGAAAATTTGAGCGTGCTGCGGACACATTGGCATGCGAAATCATGAGGAAGAAAGCATTAAAGGCTGGCGAAAGCTTGAGCGCTATAAAATGTGCTCTTTTGCTCTTTCTTCTGATATTTTGACTAAGATTTGACCCCACGTTTGACCTCCGGTTCAGGCGCTTCAGCAACTCAGATTCACCCACTGACGGATGCGTCGCGAAGCTTGAACGAATGTGAATAAACGTCTTGGATGGCATTCAGTCAAAAACCTACATCTAGCACCTCAAAAAGATGGGTGCCTTTCTGAAAAGTTGCTCTTTTCTCCAGTGTTAGCCAATTCTTGCTTTCGCCTTGATGCGTATCTTCGTAACTTGTTCAAAAGCGAATTTTGTTTGACGGGCTTGATGACTCGCTTGTGAAGCTAGCGATCTTGGGACAAATGTCTGTGAGAGGTGACAAACCCTAAAAGCAGGATCTGGGCCCCTAAAAGATAGGGCGCCCTTTTGAGAATGTGCTCCCCTCTTCAGAGATAGAAAATTTTGGTAATTTCCGTTCAGATTTTCACTTTTCTTAAATCTCTTGATATGAGGCCCGACATAGTCTTGACACCAACTCCATATTTAAAAACCCCAAAAATGACCATTTGACGACACTTTAACAAGATTAAGACTCAATTAAGCAAAATGCCTTAGTGAAGCAAAAATTTTGGTTTTGGGTACAACAAGGACTAAGGTTGTTTTCCTCTTGTCATCACCCAGTTAGCGATTGAACTCGTCTCGGGAGGTTAACCCGTTATTGTGTCTTAACACGCGAGTCTAAAGACCTTAAGAATCTTACCTATCTCCATTCTGAGTCATTTTTGGTTTCTTGGGAAAGGTCTTAGTAGGTGAAAATCTTACATCTTGCTTCAGCACCACTACAATTCTCAAACCCAGTGGAGGCTTCATTGCCTGCCAGCCAATTGAGGAGTTGACGGAGAAATCAAACGAAGAAAAGAAAATGTGCTCAAAAGAAATATCTGAAAACTAAAAAATGAGAAAATGAAATGAAAGAAAATATTATGAAATATTGGTTTTGGGAACATACGAATAACTCCACCGGGGCTATAGACGCCCGGCCGACAGTGGAGCAATATTCGTGAGAATTGTAGCGATAACCTCGTCGGGGCTATGGAAGCCTGACTGGCAGCGAGGCAATGTCCAGGATGCTTTTGAAGTTAAGATATTTATATAACCTGCCACGGCCAATTCCAAAAATTGAGATGGTTTAGAGATGGAACGAATGCACACACTCACGGGGTCTTAGATGAAAGTGTTCTGATCCAATATTGGTTTCTTCTCCCCTTTTGAGTGTCCTTTCTGTATGATGGTTTGAGGAAGATTAATCAAAGTTCAATTCTTAAAGTGTTTTTCAACACTTTCCCGTGGGGATGCCAGATGTTGTGACCTTTTTCACACCTCGCCCCATTCAAAATGGGGACCCCTAATTTTTGCTCCATTCTGGTCTTTTGTCTTTGGTTCTTCTCTCTCTCTCTCTCTGTCTGTCTCTTTTCTCTAGTCTGCCTTTCGAGGGACGTTCCCGTCTGCAAGCTTAAGCGTAAAATTGACCGAGTCTAAAAATTAGGGTTTCATTTTTCTTGGTCAGTCCGAGGTCGAACGAAGTGAGTAAATTGAAAACAGAGCTTAACGTTATTGTTAGTATGCTTCCAGCAGGCTCCCAACAAATTTTCATCAGATTCTGAGTATTTACTATTTTTAGTAAGAGTGAAATTACAAGCAATTCGTCAGCGTTTTTGAGATTCCGACAGTCACATGACATTCAGAGCACATCAAACTGCTCGTGCGCAAAATTTGAGCTGAAACGGGCAACTTTCTATTTTTAGCAGTCCAGCTTTCGGGACAAATTTCAGGGTTCTGCATGTTGGCATATTCCTTCTGGGTTTTTCGAGACCTTCGCAACGGTATAACATGCAAAACGAGACGACAACTTTCAAAATTCAGTCTTCCAGGGCTATTTTTAGGGTTTGCATGTTAGGGTTTCTTTTGCATGTCGGATGATTCCTGGTTGGTTTTTCGAGAGCTTCGCGATGGTATGACATGCAAACAAAGATAATCACTCAGTAAGGAATTTCCTATTTTTAGCAGGTACGTCCCGACAGCCGCTTCCCAGCAATTTAGAATCACGAGCTGATCGCAATGCAACAGAAACGAAGATAAACAGAGATCATTGGATACGCATGGAAAGCGAATTAGGGTTTCTAGCTTCGGAGCCTGAAAAGAGGGGTAAAAAGTCAAAATTTTCGAAAACCGGTGTAAACCATTGCAATTAGCATCCTTTAGGCTACCTGCTAGTAAAATTTCAAGTCAAACGGAGCACTTACTATTTATAGTAAGTCATTTTCGAAACAGGCTAAAAATAGCAAATCAGGTGCATGTGCTGATGTCAGTAGTCAGGTCACGTGGTGAGGAGCGCCTCATTCAAATTTCAAGTCAATCGGAGCAGGGGAGCTATCAAAAGCAAGCAGTTTCTATTTATAGTAAATCATCTTCAAAAGTGGGCTAAAAATAGCAGGCCAACTAAAAATAGCAGTTTCAGCAGGTGAAGTGAAATCCTTGAAGAAGATGAAGTTGAAGTTAACACCTTCGAAAGATGATCTTAAAAGTACATCTTTTAAGTACGCCCTTGAGGAAGATGGATTGAAATCTGGCTAAGGCATAAAGAATCATGAAGATGGCAGAAGTTGTGCTGGAGGAAAAACAATGAGCCCTTGAAGATCAAAGTGTGAAAATCAAGTAAGTAAGGTGAGTTTATACTATGAAATGTTCTAATTTTCTTCTCCTTGCTTGTTTTGCAGGAGAAACGTTGAGGCCAGAGCACGATGACTTGAAGTGGTGAAGCACGATGATATTACAACCTTCGGAGGCAGATAAAGTTTTGAGTTTCACATGAAGGAAGAAAAATTGCAAAAGGTGGCTAATTTTTGAGACTTAGTATGACTCAAGTGTCGAAGAAGAAGTTTAAGAGCAACGTCAAGAAAGAAGATCAAGGACAGTGTGAACGCGTCTACAAACGGAATCTTCTAGAAGGGTGGTGGACATTAATGCCTCATTTATTATCCCACTCTCCTTTGTGGCGGTTTTTAGGGCAAATCTTGTTTAGGGCTAAGGTGGCACAATCTGGGCCATCCAGACGATTGTAATCTAAGCCGTCCGTTGGACTTGGCAAACTATAAAAGGGGGAGTCCCCCTCATTTGTATCTCATTAGATTTAGAGGTAGAAGCAGAGCCTAGAGGAGTAGAGAGAAGTTGATAGAGTAGAACGTAAAGTAGTGTAGATTGAAAAGGAAGGAAAGTCTTCCCTTTGGATACTTTGTAAGAAGTTGTCATGTATGCTTTCATAATAAAAGAATTTTCATTGATGGTGAATTCTTCTTTGTTGTTGTGAATAATTGTTGAGGGCTTCTTCGTCCTTCCAATTCACGTAGCATCTTGAAGTAGCAAGTAAAAAGTAGATTTCATTTCATGCAAGTACTTAGCAATTGTGGAATGTGGTGCTCGATTTGAACAAGGCTTCGTTCGTCCATACCACTAGCGGGCTCGCTGACGGTGGGTTCGCCTTGCGTGGTCAACTGGAACTTTGTGAAACTTAACTTCGATTATGGTTTATATGCTGGCATGCGTCGTTGTGATGTTGTCTTCATGCTAAATCGTGATCTGAACATCTTAAGTCACTCCTCTGAAGATTGCACCAGTTCTGCAGAAGCTGTCCGAAATGAGGCAAAACGGAGCTTGGTTGAAGCTTGTGAGAATTGATCGCCATGTCCCATACCTTAGAGTAGATTAGAACATTCTTACCCCTACACTCTTTTAAATTCAGTTCATTTCTGGTTAGAATTAGGAAACTTGTGCTCATTTGCTAAATCCTTCGAATTACGCAAAAACCCTTAGTTCGCTGTCTGTTGTCAACTGTCGAACAATTGTGTAAGTCCCCTTGACATACCAGCAAAATCACATCGAGCCAACTGAGTCTATTTGCATTATCGGAACCTTGGAGTTGAAAGCATGAACTCACTCGCAATCTTAACATGCTGAATACTTTGTTCAAGAGAGGATAGAGCATCCGTTGGGAAACTTTATTCTGTGTTGGTGCGGTCTCAAAAACCATGTCAATATGCCCCAGCTTGCAGATTTTGAAAAATCATGAAGAAAGCAAAGTTGGCTAGAGAAAAACGATGAACCCTTGGAAGTTAAAGCATGAAAATCAGGTAAGTAAAGTGAATTTATATTATGAAGTGTTCTGATGCTCTTCTCCTTGCTTGTTTTGCAGGAGGAACGTCAAGACCAAACGGTGATGACTTGGGGAGATGAAGCAAGTACTTGAAAGAAATGGCTAAGTGTTGGAATTTCTCCTCAAAGACCCAGTATGCACCCAATGCAATCGGGCGAATGGCAAGTGTGAATGATTGAATCCAAGACAAGAGAATCTTCCAAGTTCAGAATGAGGGAAAAGATGAAGGCTTGAGCATTGAAGCAGTGTGAACGCGTCTATGAACAAGAACCTTCCTGAAAGTGGTGGACAATTAATTGCTTATTTATTACCCCACTCTTCTTTGTGGCAGTTTTTAGGGTGAATCTTGTTTAGGGCTGAGGTGGCTCGATCTAAGCCATCTAGCCGATTGTAATCTGAGCCGTCCATTGGACTTGGCCAGCTATATAAAGGGGCATCCCCCCTCATTTGTACCTTAGTAGAATTAGACATTAGATCATTAGACTAGAGAATAGGCATTTTGCTAGAGCATAGAGAGGCAGTTAGAGTTAGAATAGTTTCATTGCTTTGTTTGAAGGAGAAGGAAAATTCTGCCTTTGAGAATTTTGTAAGGAATTGTTACGAAGGCTATCATAATAAAAGAGTTTCATTGATTGGTGAATTCGTCTTTCGTTATGAGTAGTTAGTGAGGTTTCTTCGTCCTTCGACTTCAAGTAGGACTTAAAATTAGAGTAATTATTCATCTTCATGCAAGTAGTTAACTGTGGATTTGTGGTATTTGATTGAGGTAACTTCGTTTAATCCATACCACTAGCAACTTGTTGATGGCAAGTTTGCCTTGCGTGGTCGACTGGAAATCATTTCAAACTTAACTTCAATTGTGATTCGTATGCTTGTATGCGTCGTTCTGATGGTATATGTATGCTGAATTATAATTTGAATATCTTCCGCTACTCCCTTGAAGATTGCATTGATTTTGTTGAAGCTGTCCAACGTGAGGCAAGGTAGAATCCGGTTGAAGTCTGCTGAAGTCAAGCTCCACACATCTTGCATTTAGACTAGAATTTAGGCTTTCTAAATCCTGCATCCATTTAAATTCCGCACATTTTTGGTTAGTTTTAGGAAAATTCATACTTCAATGCTAAATCATTCCCACGAAGATCCCCTTTGAATCATTAACTTACTGTTAGCTGCAACATCCTGAACAATTCCGTAAGTCCCCTTGAAATACCAGCAAATCACATCGAGCCAACTGAGACTATTCGCACTGAAAGAACCTTGGAGTTGAACGCACAAACTCTCTCGCAATCTTAGCGTGCTGGATACTTTGATCAAGAGAGAATAGGGTAGCCGTTGGCAACTTTATTGTGTGTTGGTGCGGTCACGAAAAACACATCAACAGAGATCTTTCAGACTTAGTGTGACTTTCAAAACAGCCCGATTGTGATAAATAGCAGCAGACATATCAAGATAAATAGCAGCAGACTTAGTGTGACAATTATAATAAGAACGTCCACTGTATTAAGCAAAAGAATGATTATAATACAAGTGCGGCTGTTAAGATGACATATCTGTTAAAGATAAAAGAACGATTACAATCCATCTATCAAAAGACATGTCTCTAACAAATATAATTTGTTGAGTAAAAGATGCGGCTGGTCAAATAGATGTGTTTTAGCAAAAATCGCTTATTGAAAAGACGGGATATGAAGCTGTTACGACTTGTCTCTTAAATGAAAAGATACGTCTGAAGGAAATGACAGATCAAATGAACAGATACGTCTCTAAATGAACAGATGCGAATCATTAATGAAAAGATATGTCTCTCTTTCAAGAGATACAAATGAAGATTCTTAAAGAACATGACAACTTTTTGAAAAGACATGGTGCTTCATCAAAAGGCGTGTTCTTTGTGAAAGATGTATGTCAGAACCTACTGGTGCGACTGTTGATTAAGAAACAGAATTTTGAAGTTGTTAAGTCTAAACACCAATAGTTGAAGAGGTGTGTTTCTCCTAAGAAAGGCATCTACAGAAAATTAAATGGAGTTCAAGAATGAAGCAAGCAAATTAAAGTGATTCAATTTACAACAAATCAGATTTATGTTATGAAGAGATATTCTAGAAGGATTCAAATATTGATTGTGTTCTTTCACTTAAGGGATGCAATGGTTGAGTAAGGTATATGAATGACATTCCATTCAAGGTTTTCATTGTGTGGTTGTGAAGTTGTAAGCGGTTCAAGTCAGAAAACCCATCTTCTTGTGTGGGCTTAGGGTGATATCTTTCATCACAAAAGCAGATTGAAGGATTGGGAGAGTGCAGATCTGATTGAAGGCGGTCATCTTACATCCATCAAGTCAAGGTGGGTGCCTTGCACATTAGGGGTTGGTGCCCCTTGTAGGTTGTAGCCTACTAAATCTTTCATTAACAATACAAGTAGGTTGGTGCCTACTTTCTTTTGTAAACCATTTAAACATTTCAATAAATTGGAGTCAACTTGTTTACATTGGTTCATATTAAAAGGTTGATGTTGATAGGAGTTTAAGATTGATTAAAATTTAAAAGTTGAAAAAGTAAAAGTTTGTTTTGATTTACTGATTCACTCCCCCCCCCCTCTCAGTAAATCTTTTGTGCTCTTCATGGTAGTACTGCCATTCAGCGTATACAATGATAAATTCAATAGACTGTCGCAACACTTCATAAACATGGATAATCAATGGATTTCAAGTAGTCAACATGAAGATACCTTAAATAGATGATGAGTGTGGCTGAAGTAGGCCTGATACACCTTTCTTTTACTGGTAATCTATCAATGCAGGACTGTACCTCTGCTGGTATCACTTAGAAAACATTGAAAAGGAGTTAACCAACACACCAAAATTGTATACAACTAAAAGCACTTCAAAAACACGTACTCACTGTCAAAGGAGAAATCCGATAAGGAGATAACAGTCATTTACAGTCTAAAAAAAGGTGATAATTGCTGTTGGTATGCCTAGGACAGCAACAACAAAATGCATATCAATCAACATAACCCCATTTATCCACCATATAATGACTTGGAAGTGACAAATAAGACCAAGGCACCATCAAATGATATGAAAAGCGTCTTCAATCAGTAGTGCTTCAACTTCTAGTTCCAATGCCTAGCATAACAGGGGTACAATCTATACTTGGGATGTACAGCCAGTTCTTCATAAGTTTTCAGCCCTTTCCCAAGTGTATGGCTAGCAGAGACAACAAACATCAGATAATGTAATATTAAACCACCCTTATACCTGCAACAAAGGTTGTACGACTTGACATGAAGTGGTAAGACCAGCCAAGAACGGATGGCTAGCATTGAATCCTCCAGTATCGCCTAGGATATACACTTCAAAAACTATGAAACTTATTAGTAAGCACACTTAATTCTGCAACTCAAAACACATCAAAATCTTCCATGATTGCAACCCAAAATTGAATCTTTACTTTGTAGCTCATTGGTGATCTCTGTATAAAACCACTCTAACCAGCTAGGGGGGTTTTCGTCCCCAAAGCCAGCAATTCTAGGAGGTTTTCGTCTTCAAGAAATTATGGAATAACTCAGGTTCTCTCCAATAGCAAAAGAAAATAACATTTCATGGTTAACCTTTCAAATGAGCTCTCATCCTCCTTTTATAACTTTTTCCGAGGGAAATAATCATAATTTTAAAATAATAAATCCATTTTCCTCCACAAAGACCTTTTCAAATAATAATTTTTCATGTGTAAAAAAGCCCCTTTCCCCAGGCGTCCAACTTGAAACACACTTAAAACACCTTTTAAAAGAATTATTACACTAAGTTGTCATTTTAATATTTTCAACATTAGACAACTTTAGTGAATAATTATTGATTAACGTAATAATTTATCCGAGTTGCAGAAAGTATCCAGATGACATAATTATGCAATTTTGATAATACCACAGTGATATTGGAGTCATAGGACGATAAATCGAAGCAAATGGGTGACTTACTAAAAATAACAAACTCCTCCAAGAAGTTTGGAGAGCCCCCAAAAGGCTGGAAATCAATTTTGAAAGCGTCATGAGGATCTACACCATCAACTAAGCTCATTGCCATGAATAACAACCCTGCTAAACTGAACTTGTGCTCTCCAAGAACTTTGGAGTTCTCCTTTACTCATCACTTAGCCTATGGGAAAACTTGAAAAATAGGCTAATTGTCCGTAATCAGATTATGCTTGTGAAGGGGACATTAAAAATTTCAAATTTGCTACCTTATTGGGAAGGTTTGATTTATAATGTTGATTACATTTGTTGTATATTTGTCTCTTCCATAAGAACATTCACAGTCAACTTTACCCACATAGCTATCCATGTACCTATCCAAACCAAAAGCCCAAGTTGGTGTGGGGGGTAACAAATGCAAATTGAAAGTAACATCAACAAAGAGGAAGCTAATCAAATTCAAAAAACTACAAACATAATTGGCATTTTTTTAATAGTTTTTCATATTCAGAAGTTTCTCTTTAAAACTAAAAATCCATTACTAAGTTGATTTTTTGTTTATATTGACATTTTCCCTTGATTTTTGGCCCCTAATAAATTGGTATTCTAAAAGGTTTATTCTTGTGTTGGGACAGACAGAAGTGTCAACAATCATATGCGATCGTAAGCAGATGCAAAAGCTTATTGACATAAGCAGCCATTTGGGTGCTGTCAAGCGCATTGTCTACATGGAAGACAAAGGCGTTATTACTGATTCCTCTGTATCAAGGACTAGTGGCCATTGGACTGTTTCTTCCTTCTCTGAAGTCGAGAGTATTGGACGACAAATTCTACCTAAATCAAATTTACCTGTACCAGCTGACATTGCAGTTATTATGTATACAAGTGGAAGCACAGGAGTGCCGAAGGTTGGTAAATTGAGTGTCTTGGTTTAATAGCTTAAATATGTATGCTTACCATTTTTAACCTTTTCTAGCTGAGACTACTGTTATTAAGTGGTAGCACAAATTTGTCTAAGGTTGGTAAATCAAATGTCTTAGTTTTATGATTCAAATAAATACAGTTACTGCTCTTAACCTTTTTATTTGCTTTCCCAATCTGGATAATTCCTTTCTTGTATCTTCCTTTTTGTCCCCACATTTCTTGTTTACGTGTTATTTTCAGTTTTTAACTTTTGAAAGCAAGTAAAATGTGGTTTCACATTTGTAAACTCTTCTCTCTAGGTAATGGGTTGAGATTTTGCTGGCTTACACTTAAATAAGGGTTCAGGCCTTGCATTTCTTTTTCACATGTCACTTTCAACTTATTTTAAATGCACAGGGGAATTCTGAAACTTTGGAATCAAGTGAAGAGTGATTTCACAGTTGTAAACACGCCTCTATGGAGAAAGATTTGAGATTACTTGAGCCTACATTTATGTGGGAGTGCAGTTTAACAATCCTTTGTTTAGTCTAAAATCTAGCTTCTCAATTTAAGGCTTCAAGGGATACCCATCTTTATCCATGCCTTGGCATCAATTCTTTGAGTTGCATTTCTAGAATATCTCATCTAACATCTATTCTATGAAAAATCACAATCCAAAAACAAACCATTTCTTAGGAAAAGAACTAAAGCATTTCAATGATTACAAAAATTTTATGTAACACCCCCGCCATGCGACCCTAGAGGACAACAAACTAACGCCAACAACGGAACAATTTTTTTTTTTTTGAAAGAGTACATTTAACACACTATTGCAAATGACACACTTAACACTAATCTAATCTAGGTCCTCTAGGATCCGTGACTATGCTACATAGTTCCCATTATGCAAATTAACAAAAAACTATAAATCATTATATTAACAAATTCTAACATCAACTAGGAATCACATCTACTAATTTCATAT
>VDFB02279821.1:0-25287 GCA_007258455.2 Sequoia sempervirens | reverse complement strand
CATGAAAATCACAACTTCTTTCTTCACAACTTATTTTGTGTTTCATCATCCCAATTTGTTCTCTTAGGCCACTTCTTCTACATAGG
This sequence comes from Sequoia sempervirens, assembly GCA_007258455.2. NCBI lineage: Eukaryota > Viridiplantae > Streptophyta > Pinopsida > Cupressales > Cupressaceae > Sequoia > Sequoia sempervirens. Next base: position 25,201 of record VDFB02279821.1, on the reverse strand, counting down.
TTTCTTATCTTTCTATGAAGGAAATGACTTAAGCTAGAATTTATTTTTAGGAGTGGAAAATTCCATATCTATTGCCCTTTTAGTAACATCCTATAAAAAAGGTGGGTCAAATGCCTTTCCCCAACCTCTATGCAATTTAACCAATCCCTCAATGAAAATAACAATTAGTCTCCTTTAGGACAAATCAAGAACTATAACCGCATCTCTGAAACTTAGACACATAATTATCCATTGATCCATACTATTTTCGTTGTACAAACTCTTTGAAATGCAACTTTGGATCCTTATTATAAATCCATAAAGGAGCCTCTGATTGAGTCCATAAGGCTATTTGTGTCACCATCCCACGATACCACCACTCATGGGCATCCCCTTGGAGGTGAAGTGTGGCATATTTTATGGCATCACTTTCAAACATGGAATTGAGTGAGAAATAGGTATCAAGTTTCTAAATCCATGCACATGTTGTACATTTACTAGAGCCATCAAATGTAAGAATGGACAATTTGCCCAACCTTCTCTACAATTCTTGATTAAGCATGCTTCTTTCTCTCTTGGGTTTGTTCCTTAATTTAAACTGACAAAAATGATCAAAGACATGGCTACATGGAACTTATCTCCTAGCAACTGATACTCATGCAAGTAGTCCAGATAACTCTATCCATCATTCGGCTTTCCCCCATTACCTTCTCAAACCTCTTCTTTTCTTAGAAATGTGGGCATCAAAGTTCTAGCTATTGATCCAATAATTGTCCTTGCATTGTTGTTTGACCCTTGGAAAACTCAGACTCGGCCCAAACTTAGCAGCCCAAAATAGGACTCAGACTCGGGATTCGGCATGGATTCGGGAAAAAACTCGGCTAAGACTCGGCAAAAAAAATACCGTAGTTTAAAAAAAAAAAAAAAAAGAAATTAATGCATTTAGAGAACATAAGAGCCTAATTTGACTATCAAATTGTCATAATTCAAAGATTACACATCATATGATCATCAAACACTAAATAATTGAAATTTCATCATTCATACTCGTAGTTTCAAACTTTCAAATGTATAACAACATCATAGGTTTATAAATGTTTACATATAATCATATGTCAAAATGAGGAAAAAAATCAAAAACAGAGGTTTTAAAACTTCATTTTGACGTCCCAACCATCCAAGAGAGTCCCTGCATGGGACTCACGAGTTCGCGTGAGTCCTGAGGTCGGACTCGCGAGTCCCATGCAGGGACTCTCCTGGACTCGACTCTCAAGTCCACACTAAGTCAACTCGGCCAGCTTGAGGACTCCCAAGTCCACCAAGTCCACGACGAGTCCAGCAGTCTTCCAACTATGGTTTGACCTATTATTCCTGAAAGTACTCGCTTCTCCATTATTATTATGTTGTTTTGATCAACCCTAGACATGTTCATGTTTTGCAACATTTGTGTAGAAAGGTTAGCCAACTACTACTGCACTCTAATAAGAATTTGTTTTGTGTTATTCCCTTCATTTCTTCTTTCCCTATCAGCCATATGAACTCCCCTTGTTCCTCAACCTGAAAATCTGCAAAAGGAAACTCTTCTTCTGGGGTTACTAGAATGTTAAATTGCCTTGTTCTCAAGTTCCTCTAATAATATATGTTAGCCTTTTCACTAGACTGCATATGAGTTATCTATTTGCATAAATTTGTTCAACTCCCAACAGACTGGAAAGAAAACCAACTATGATACCATTATACTATGTTGGGCTATATTTGTTTGATTTTATACAAATGTTTGACAAAATGTCACTCTCTTACTTTGTGATGAAAGTTATAAGTGTTTGACAGAATGAATGAATTGAACAACTGAAATAATGACATGTATCTAGTTGACTCAACTTTAACTATAATATATTGCACATGTAACATTATAATTTCATTACATTACAAATAAACAAATAGTGTTCTGACCTCTAGATGGACAATTCATACATCGAGTCTCCGTTGGCTGCTATTGCCATCACTAGACTAAATTTTATTTCTTTGTCCAAACCTTTATTTTACTAATGTTGCTAGTCCCAACCCTTCAAAATTATTGTTATGAACATTGCAAACCTTCTAACAACTGTAGCCTCCTTAGTGACTCCTTATCATCCTCATGACCCTGTCTAAGTGCAAGGAAGTGTTACAGCTAGATGTTTGATCAGATAACACCCAAAGTAAGGGCAACAACAGGTTTAATCCCTTAGAAATAGGCTGTTGTTGTTGTTGTTTAAACTGAAATCAGGGGCACCAAGTATACTCCTTATTCGTTGTTTATCCTCTTCTGGCCACTGATTAGCCGGATCCAATAACTTAGTTGTTAAAGCATGCCATAGTCAAATTTTTCAAGTAACCGCCACAAATGACCCCAATTTCTCTATAATAAACAAATAAAAGATGTTGGAAGGATTTATCAACAATTTTAATATCATACAAAAGATATAGCAAACAAAAATGATCACTAGCAAAATAGTTCCCAAGATAAATAAATAAACTCTTCAATCTTGTTCCACCCATTTATATTTATTAAATAACAAATAAAGCATAAATTACGTACTCTGTCTTCCATGTATTAATCATTATGAAGATGATGGAATACATGTAATAAGACATGAACCTATATACCATTTAATGTTTGTTATTACCACATCACATGAAGAGTAGAGTACATAGATGAAGTGAAATTTAAATACAAATCCAAACCCCTATTGCTCTATTTGCTGTGTCTTATGTCAATATCTCAAAATGTTATGATTCATAAGCAGACATTATGTATTCATATCATCTTAAAAATTAAGTAAAATATTGTAATAAATTGTGATTACCTATTCCTGCCAAATATCTCCACACCTTTTGCATACAGTCCCTTCTCTACAGAACTCCAGCCACAATCTTCTTGCTTAACACCAATATCAGTTGTTCCTTCTTGTTTAGAGGAATTTCCCCGCTCTTTTGTTTCCTCTAACTCACCATGGATTATAGGTTGTGTATCATCCTCTGGCTTGATAAAGTCATCTGCATTGGAGTCACTTTTCTTGGTTGAACTTCTCTTCCTCAATGACTTCTTTCCTACAGAATTCCTGTTGTTCTTCTGCAATGCCTTTTGTGTATTATCAACACCTTTTCCTGAGTTTGATCTAAGATGAATACCTGATGGAGAAACAACTCCACTAGGAACGGTACTGGTCTCTGAAGCCATCTTTTTTTGCCGTTTCCTCATGGAGACTAAAACTCTTTCAGCAACCCTTTTATTATTTTTCTTTGAACTCCCTCCATTTTTTTTTTCATGTTTCCTTTTTTGTGGTGTTTCAGAATACTGGGATTCTGAACGATCTTTTGCTGAATCAATTTCTCCTGGACTGCTATCTGCAATTGGCTTTTCATCCAGACATCCACTCTCAGTCTTAACAGACTTTGGTGTTCTCGCACCAGCCTTCTTTCGTGAGCACAACTTATTTCGATCCTTGCTTGTAGAATGGATAGTTTTTGTGTCTTCAACATCAGCAAGCAAATTTGGGCTACTTATTTCTTCCACTTTTGGTGCCTGAATAATAGACTAGAAATTTAGAGCATGTTTATGCATATAGCTCAATTAAAAACTATTAAACTAAAGTCTAGAACTCAATATTATCTAAATATTATGTCAAATGTTTATGGGTATGAAAATCATAGGCAAGGATTACAAAACAAAAAACAATGCCCAAGACAACACTGAAATCACAAAATAGATTGAGTGTGAAAAATACCAGTCTGTAGCAGTGGATACTGCATGGGATGCTATTTTCTTCTTCGGGTGGTGTCCACGGAGGTTGTTTTTCACTCTATGCCAAAAAAAGATGTCCAAATCACTCATGATAAATGGAAATTCGAAGAAAATAATCTTTAAAACAAAGGATAAGCTTATATCTTACAGGGTAAACAAGATCCTGAGAACAACCATGTAAACGACAGTCAAAGACCTGCAAAAATGGTAGTTGGAGTTATTATAATACTAGATGAATTGACCATATTGCCAACACAAGACACAAAAAAATCAGATTTCTAAGTAATAACTAACACCAAGATACAATGTAATATAAATCTCACTGCTTGGCATCCTACCAAGCAACGACGACAAAATAGATTTTCAAAGGAATCCATAGCTGCATCAAGATCTTTTCCAAGGAATATACAGTCAGAAGCTATACTGTCAGCACCAGATCCCTTGCCTTCAAGTTCAGAATGTTGATTTTGTTGGATGAGACATTCATATCTTGCCTGTACAAAACATTTGGCTCTGATTCATGCCTTTGTTAAAGAAACAAAGAATATGTAGGCACAAAGCTAACAAAAAAATTATAAAAGAACCCAGAATATCAAGAAATTAAAAATAGCGAAGAGTGCCCCTCAAGTATGCAACAATGAGGTCCATTACATGACCAAACAGAGCCAAATATATATCTATTGAATTTTCCATAAAAATCTGAGATTTCGCTGTTAGGAACTAAAGAAGCAAGCTCTCAGCTTATTGGTCTGTTAAAACAATAAGAGCATTAAAATACCTGAATTTCATTAGTTTTGACTTCAACAACCTGACAAAGGCTATCAAGTATTGCCTGCGACAACCCATGTTCCTGAATTGCCATGCTGTATATCAACGATCATGTAACTCCAGATAATCAAAGTTAGAATGGCTGCTGCAAGCTTCTTATACAAGAACATTATGCCTAAAATATAAAATATTATCCACAAACAAATTGAACTCACAAATGGCCTAATAAATTATCTTATGTAGCTAAAAGCAATTCATCCCACTGGCAAACAATGGAACACAGCTATTATATCTCAATAGAATACAAACAATTTTCCAGTTTGCAATCACTTATTGTATAAACATGATTGCATATGCATCCTCGTAAATAAAGCATGGGTTCTGTTCTATCAGGAACAACTAAAGAGTTGTAAGCTGCTAAAAACAATGCGGTTGAAAAAAAGAGTGTCAGTGCGCAAGAAAATTATGAATGAAAAGGCATAAAATAACAAGGACTTAAAAGAAGCCAAACTAATTCCTCAATGTGTTTCCTCGATCAGACTGTACAGGTTGTAGATTTCATTATTTCAGGCTCTTGATGTACTTTTTTTTCTAGTGCATTTACAAATTTCGAAACTCTGGCAGTCATAAAGAATCAACAGTTGAAAGAGTCCACCTAAAAGATAAGATGTAAAATAAAGCATGTAAATTGTATGTAAACTTATACAATCAAATTCAACATAGATAAGAATTGATTCCAAGCAAACTAGAATGTACAATGATCATTTTCAATATCAATTCTTAGTGGAAGCGCAGATATTTTCCATTGCCCAAAAAGAAGACAAAATCACTAGGTAACTAACTCTTCCATATATGAAGTTACAGAAGCAAAATTAGAACATCCACTTCTAATAATATATAGCAATCTTTAGCAGCATAGAAATTTATCCACATAAGTTGCCCAACATGTAAAGTTTTAAACAGTCCTGTATAGTTGCATGTTAAGTACAGACCCCCAGAAAAGATTTTCAGCCCTATTTTGTTTATCAAACACCTTGTTCTCAAAGAATTCAAAATCAAGAGAATAATTAGCAAGCCCCACAACCACATCTTTATTCTTTAGAAATTTTAATCCCTTCTCCCCGATATGACCAATCCTCTGATGCTACATCATTGATTTTAGATATGGTTCATTTGCATTTACAATAGCCTTGGTAGAGTTACACAAAGTATTGGCATTCAACTTAAACAAAGTTCCTACCTAAATTATTTTAGAACCATTGTGATGAGCCCTGCTAATATAGACTCAAAACCTTTCAATTTCTGCCTTGGGAATTTTGTCAAACACTTGTCATGTAAAGCTGATATATGCTGATATAAACTTTTGATTGCTGTGTTTTTGGTTTTTGGCACTTGACAATGATGTTTGAATGCTCTAATACCACTGTGATGAGCCTTGCTAGCTCACTGCTCAAACCCCTGTCTTTTTCTTAAGTCTATTTGTGTTTTTTAGTTTTTTAGAGAAATTTTGTAGACAGAAGAGAAGGTGCGCATCATATAAAAGCTCACAAAATGAAAACTTGAGCAAATCTAATCAAACTGAAATTGCAGAAGGTGTTTAATAGCCTCAACAATGGATTTAAAACATATAAACATACCCGTAAGCCTCTAGATTTTTTAAATAAGAAAAGAAGCCAGTTTGCCAGTCTATACATGAAAATCTGACAATATTCAGCATAGGATGAAACAAAGTCTGAATCCAGCTGTGAAAATGGAGCAAAAGAAGAGGGGATGCCAAGTGCTGAAGATAGTGAAGAGAAACCCTCAAGAAGATAGGCGTTTCTCCAACCAGCAAGTGCGCCCTAGCTCAAACAGCCACGCCTTTCAAGCAAAAAGACAAGAAACACATCTTAGAAGGTGCGCCCAAGTAGCTATGATGCCTGCCATGAAGAAGGAAGAACACCATCAAATCAAACCCTCTGTTTCTGATGAAGAACACTTACAAAAATCTGTTATAGCACTGCAGAACTTCTGAATGAAGCTCTCTCAATTTGCACCAATTCAGCTGATCTCTCACAGCCTCACAAGTGCTCACATTGAAGAGATTTCGTTCTCCAATGGTGGATTGCTGCAAACCTGATCACAGGATGAACGCAAGGGAAAAAACCTCCAAGGCAAAGTTGAAATATTCAAAAAGATGAGTTTCTCATTGCCTAAAACCCTTATATAGAAAAAGGTATGCATTTTCAAGAAGAGGCTGTATTTTAGGTCATTTAAATATTTTGAAATAACCTCAAGTCCCTTTCCATAGTTTTGACTTTAATTTTTGGCCCCCCTTAAGTGATTAAATGATATAATTTAAAATCACTCACTTTAGACTTATTTAAGTGATAAAAATAATAAAGTCAATTTGACTTTATAAAAATACTTTAAGTTAAATAATAACTTAAATCACTTAAGTAAGCCTAACTTCCCCAAAACTCAACAGAATTCAGTGCCGTCAGAAGCAGACAACTCCTGTACTGCCAAGGCCTGCAATGAGCCAATCCCGGAACACGAAAAATGAGAACGACCAAACTCTCCAAAAGATACCACTGACCCTCTAACCAATCCAGTTAGCCCACAAGGGTCCAAGAAATAGGCTAACACTCTGCAAACAAGATCACGCTGAAAAGGGGGACATTACAACTGTTGTACCCAAACCAAATTTTTTGCTTCATTAAGGCATTTTGCATTTTAAAGTCTAAACCTTGCTAAAATGTTGTGAAACACAGTTTTGGGCAATGTCAAGCATGGAGTTTTTGTCAATAGTTTGTCAGTCAATGTCAGTTATATTGATCAAAACCTGAAGCAGAGACTCAAAATGAAGATTTTCACGATGGAGGAGCATCTCACGACGGCATTTCATATTGCAGACGGTCATTTAAATGATTGAAACAGAGTTTTTAGAGCTCAAATCATGGAGATTTTTCAAAGGAAAAGCTCAAAGTGCAAGTATAGCTCAGGGGCGCCCAGTTTTTTGGAGGTCAAAATCTTGTCTGAAGTGCTCAAGCATCCAGTCAATCTCTTCAGAATCAGTCTGGTCATCCGTCGAGCTATTTAGCGAGGCATTCCGAGACTCACAGCTCCGGCAAACGACGACAGAAGTAAAAATCCCTAAATTTTAGGAGATGGAAATTTTGCTCTTTTCAGGCAAAAGCGCGCCTCTAGCCTGAGGGCGCCCATTTCAAGGCAAGGGTAAAACTTGTCATTTTCGATGCCGAAGACAGTTAATTTGTTGCCAGCTAGTCTGCTTATCCAACGAGATATCAAGTGCAGTCATCCGACTCTCAGAGTTCAGGCGGCAGTCGTCCAAAGATCAGCTTAAAATGGAGTTTTCATGTTTCTGAGCTTCTCCATTTTTGCCCAGTGCAAGTACAAGCCAGGGGCGCTGGCTTAAAGGACCCCTCAGATGCCGAATTTGCGCATGTGATCTTCATGATGACACGTATTCTTGTCCAACTCATGATGCATCATTCAAATTTTGTCGATCCGACGCTCGTGGTCGTGGCGAGATTCTACTAAGCACGAATTTTCCCGCTTTTAACAACAAACGGTTTTCGCATTTTCGTTGGCGTCTTAGGCTTCTAGCCTTTAGACCGGACGATGAGCCTCGCTCTCGCTGCTCAAGTCTTCACGTACTATTGAGCTGCGGTAATCAATTTATCTATCCAACGAGCATAGCCGTCAGCCTTCAGCATTTGGCAGTCGCTCGTGCGTGCGAGGTCTTTGGTGTCATATTTCAAGGTGAAAACGTCCGAAAAATGGCTAAGTCTGGGAGCGGTAAACATATTAAAAATACGCACTGGAGTATTTGAGGTCTTAGAAGCAGTTTTCTTGCCTCGACACCTCCAGTGACTTCTCTTGAGGTCCTCCCCGGCTGTCATAAAACGCATAACGCTGAATCTGGGCCATCCTGTACCAGATATCACCGCCAAAGTAGGCATTTTTGACGACGCTTTGATTTCGCTGAAATGTCCAAAGTGCAAACTACGAGCTGCGGGCTTTCTTTCTTTGAGGCCCTTAACACGCCTTTTAGTTCTCTTATGCATACAACAAGTTGGATTTAATATCTCCACCATGCGGAGCTTCGCCCTTACGTCGCCAGTGGTTCGCTCAATCACGCTACTCGCCAGCCGATGGCGCTTTAGGAAAATGGCTAAGTCCGGAACCCGTTAAGCAATTTAATCAAAGCGCTTCTAATTTTCAAGGGTTAAACGATGGATTTTGCGCTTATGTCTCCCAGCAGACATTTCTTCCTTGTTCAGTAGGCTTTCCGTTGATTATCTCAGATCAGTCTCAGCATCACCCGGTCATCCGGAAACCAGTGTCGAAGTTGGCCAGTCGTGACAGTGCTGTCAGCTATTAAATAGGGAGTTAGTAAAAAATGAAGTATCTTGAGCAAATGGACGCCTATGTGCTCAAGAGATGACTTTTCGGAATCAGTAAAGTCAAAAGATGAATCTCAGAGCTTCAACCAGTTTGTCAACTGAAGTTCAGAATATGTCTATTTTTAGCGCCATTGCATGATAATAAGTATTTTATTATTATTTTCAAATTCGAACTTCCAGTCAGTGGCAGTGGAACTGAAAAGGGGCCAATCAGAGATCTTCTATTCTTGTTAGGGTTTTGAATTCTTGCAGTTGCTCAATTGGTGCGAATTTCTTCTTATTCAAGTATGGCGTCATCATTTGTTATTCACAGAGCTTTCAATAAAATTCGTATTTTTCAAAGAGAAGATTCAATCTCAAGAGAAATTCGCAATTTTCAAAGCTAATTCATGTTTTCAAAAGAAATCGAATTTTGTTAATTTTCAAAGCAAACTTCAAAGAGATTCGAATTTCTTCAGAACAAAGGCGCAAATTTCAAGAATAAATTCGTGGTTTTCTTCAGAAATAAAGGCGAATTCTTCCAAATCAAAGGCAAATTCTTCATCAACAATCATTGGCGAAGACATCAAAACATTTTCTTTGCAGGTACAGGTCAGAATTATCAACAGACTTCAGACAAGATGGTGATTTTAGCAGAAGCAGAGCACTAAAAACTTCTTTCTTCTGTCTTAAATTCTTCTATTTCTCGTCTTAAATTCTTTCGCATGTTTGAAGAATTGGTGACTTTTGGCAAAACAAATCATCTGGGTTGATTCAGAATAGCTTCCTCGAGAAAACCCATGTGCCAGAATTTTTCAGGAAAATTTACTCCGTGAAAGCACTCGGGCCGCCGAGGCTCAAATCTTTCTCAACTCAAAAATTCCTCGCATGGTCAAGTAGTCAAATTTCGCAACTGGACATTCCGGGTTGTCTTAGAATCTTCTTTCTGGACAAAAACCCATCTCATATTTTCACGAAAGAATTCTCGAAGGCTATTTTTAGCCTCGGCAGGTATTTTAGTTTTCCGTGCTGGCTCTATCATAGCCGCGGTTCACAAATAACAAAGCGAAGTTTTGCAGCATACAGATCATTCAAGACCAACGGCTCTTAATTCATGATTTCGCGAAAAAGCCGACCGATTTGTATTTCCAGTCGTTGTATAGATAAGCTGGGCCATCAGCTTACGAGCCAAAGTTACTTCGCTAGTGGTCGTTAGTTTGAGGTGCAAGATTAAGCAGATGTCGCTGGCCGAGATCTGGGGATGTCGATGTAGCTTGACAAATTCTCGTTGAGGGATTGGTTGCTCGAGATCACAAACGACTTTCCACCTCTCAGATACATTGCTAATAATGTGATATGGCAATTCTTTTCAAGTTAACTAGCTGTCTCACCTCATGCATATCTATTCTGAGATTCACCTTGTTTACTTGGAGTTTTATTTAGGGTTTTTCGTTAACTGATGGTAGTCTTCCAGTTAACTTGTGTTCAATAAGGACGTGCATGCTCGCACAATTGTCCATTTTTAGATTAGATGTTTCAGTCAAACTGAGGGTAGTTTCCCAGTTGACTGTATAGTTTACTTAATTAGGGTTTGGTGCATTGCTTGCATGCATTGCAAGAACTATAGATAACACAAGGTGATTTTAGGGTTCCCTACACCTTGATGTATATAAATAAGAGCTTTTGCTCATTTGTAAATAACTTTTGCTTGAGAGAGGAATATATGCTGTGCCCACCTTGCCCTCAATATTACTCTTTTTCGTATTTGTTCATGTGTCTTCAATATTGCAATTGATTGTTATACCACCTAGGGTTTCGAAAGATTGTGATGCTGAATTCTTTCCATAGATTAGATATCTGTTTGAACATCTTTATCATTGAAATCAATTGTTATACCACCTAGGGTTCCAAAAGATTGAAGTGATAAGGCTGTTTTGTGTTAATTTATCATTGTGATCGATCGTTATACCACTTAGGGTTTCGAGAAGTTGCAGCGGTAAATCTGTTTTGTGAATCTTTATCGATATAGTTGAAGGTTATACCACATAGGGTTTCACGAGATTATAAAGATAAAGGCTGTTTTGTGAAGGCTTTGCTGATTCGATTAAGTGTTATACCACCTAGGGTTTCATAAGATCGTCTTAGTAAATTCTTAAATCTGTTGTGCTCAATAAGCTGGTTTAGATTGAGATGATAGTTGTGCCCACCTTGCCTTCAAGTAGAGAGTCTAAACCCGCTTATCGTCAGATAGTCAATCCCTGCTCCATTTCCTCATGCTTTGTTTTCTTGAGGAAACTGGATAGATTTAAAGTAGTTAGCTTAGTTGTAGTTACTGATCTGCGAAACCAGAAAATCCTTAGCTGCAACGTTCTTGGTTTTCTTAACCTTGTGCCTCTTCCAGCTGAGAACAAAAAGATAGGACTTAGATTACTTTTCTTTTCATGCATTCCAGCACAACGAGGGAGCTTCCCCTCCTAATTTGAAGAGCACTCATTGCGTAGTGTACATAGTTGTCCGTACAAACCTGCACTCCAGAGGTGTTAGATTTTACGCCAACAACAACCATCTTTATCAAAAGATGGTATTCACACCAATGTCATTCATCTCAATGAAACAAAAATAAGACCTTGATAACCTTGGAATGTGCAATACATCAAAGAATATTATTATTCTATTACATATCAAGATACCAATTACAATGAGATTCATCTCCTTATATAGAGTTTGGAGGATGAAACCAAATAAACATGCAAAAGGATAAACATGAAATGACACACCCTAAATGCTAAAAATAGGAAACTAAAAATAGTTGACTAACTTAAGTCACTAATCTGACTTTATTACAAAAGTAAGCCTTATCTTCTAATAATTATGTAAATATTATTCTAATACCCCGTCTTAAGTCTTACTACATTGAAAACCACAGCAAACTAACATAAGAAATCTAAACAAACTAACAATGCTCAAAATCATGAATCTTTATTCTTTGGAAGCTTTACTTTGAAAACAGACCATACACCAAGTTGAACTCCATCAAGCTGCCTCGAACCCTCATAAAGGTGTAGCTCCCAAGTTTGAATTCCCAAGTTCCCAGATTAGCACCTCCCCAAACTCCCAAATCACTAAAACTCACAAACAATATAAATAATAACCCCACTTTGAAAATTCTAGCCGTGCTGATTAGAAAAACCCTAAAAAAATCGGCCTTAAAAACCTTGGCACAATTATGTAATTTTTACTAACACATACCATCAATTTAATGAAAGAATCATCACAATTTTACATAGAACATGTGCAATTATGTGTTTTAATCTTGATTTCATGTGAAAAACCAACGTTGAACTTTACAACAAACACATCTGATCCATGCCATTAGTCGCGATTTAAAAAATAAAAAACTAGCTCACACAACTTGTGATTTGTTCCTAGGAGGCGCAATTTGCAGACATGATTTGCAAACAAAAAAAAATCACACGGTTTTTCACCAACAAAAATCAAACATGATTCTCTTGATTTCATATGTGATGTTTAAAACAAAAAAACCATGATTTTTTTTGTGACCTACTCTAATACCATGTTGTAAAGACCAATAGAACACAAAATATTATTATTCTATTGGATATCGAGATACCAATTACAATGAGGTTTGTCTCCTTATATAGAGTTTGGAGGATGAAACTTAATAAACATACAAAAGGATAAACATGACATGACTCACCCTGAATGCTTAAAATAGTAAACTCGCTTAGGTCACTAAGATGACTTTATTAAAAAGTAAATCTATCTTCTAATAATTATTATTATTCTAATATTAATGTGGAGTACATCAAAAAAAAACTTGACTTTTCCATCACTACATAAAAAAATTTACCTTCCCACAATTGACAATGTTGTGAGAAATGTGTCACCTTCTGTCACTTTGTCTCCATTATACTTTTCATAAAATGAATACCACTCCCTATGCCAAGTCATGTGACAAGAATCACTTGAATCAATTAACCATGAAACATCATTAAGTAAATGTTAGAAGTTTGGAAAACATCACTAGAGTAAATGTTAGAAATTTGGAAAGCATCAACACCTACATCATCATCACTAGAGAATTTGCCTGTCGAGGAGTTATTAGTTTTAACCTTTTTCTTAGACTTACACTCTTTTACATGACCATTTTGCCACAATTCCAACACGTTACTTAAGATTTTCCAAGGAACTTGGTTCTACCATTTGACATGGATTTCCATTTATCCACTTGTTTCTTTTTCGCCCTCTACCTTTAAACCACCTCTTACAAACAAAGCATCTTTAGAGGAGTCATCCATGGAGTTTCTCCTGAACTATTCACTTAGTAATGCTGACACAACCTCTTCAAATTTTAAATTAGAAGATGTACTACTAATACCCATAGTGAGAATAACTTATGAATTGGGCAATTAACAAAGCAATTCACTTATCTTCTTCTTCCATTTTTACATCAATGGAAGCTAACTGACTTGCTGCAACATTGAAGTTATTAAGATGATCAGTTACGAAGTCTCCTTCATCCATTTTTAATGAAAACCATTTCAACCTTAGAAATAACCTATTTACAAGACTTTTAGTCTAGTACAATGTAGCAATCTTATTCTATAAAACTTTTGTAGTATTTTCACCTAGTACATTCATCAAAACTTAATCGAAATGGCATAACTTGATTGTGATTGTTGCCTTCAGTCAAGATTGTCCCCTGTATTTTGATCCACTCTAATTAGCAAACTACATAGTGTAGTGCTTGTCATGATTCATTGGTCTCTTTCAACCAAGAGATCCTCCATCTTCAATTTCCGCAACTCCAACTATTGTTTGTTGAATTTCTCAATCTCCACTCTCAAGGCATTGGCCATGACTTTTAATTTTCAAATCCAATTTCAATTCATGTGAATACTCCCACTGCATACAATGAAAACTAAAAAAGGTACCCCATCCTTCACAAGGCCAAATCAAAACAAAGCTCTAATGCCCAATGTTAGTTTTACAATGCTTCTTCCACAAATAAGAGCAACTTAGACTAAAGAAATTTGTTGATCTATACCAAAGTAAAAAAAAATCAACAACCAAAAGCAGACCTCAATACACTACTTCAAAAATGAATCTTACATACAATGAAAACCCCCAATAATTGAATTAGTATATTGTATTTCAATTTTTTTAATTTGTTATATTTATGGCGGTTTTCTTTAGCATATGCACAACATATGGTATTCTGAACTTATGTCTTTGAGCTGCACACACACACACACACACACACACACACACACACACACATATATATATTATTATATACATATATATATATGTGTGTGTGTGTGTGTGTGTGTGTGTGTGTGTGCATGTATATATATATATACACATATCCAGCCCCCCAAAAATAATCAGCTGTATCGGCATACCATACCCGCGTTCCTGTACCCGATTTCAATTTAGCAACTTAGCCAAAATACAAATAAGCAGACAATTAAACCATCATAACAAACACACTGCAGTGGGAGTTATGCTACAGCAGCTTAGTTTATGACCTTTACAAATAAATTAGAATCATAAAACAGAGAGCTTAATGAATATCAAATTTACCTAACATAACAAATCCAGAGCAGCACTTCTAGCATAAACTTTTAATCAAAGATTCGTATTATACTGTAAACCAATAAAACAGGCAACCAACTGGTGCAAGAGACAAAAACTCAGAAGGTTATGTTAATCTATTACGATGAGCTTACCGCAGAAGACGATCATCCCCTTCACTAAACTCAGGCTTATCTTCATCCTCATCACCAGCTTCCTCCTCACTATCACTGCAAATAAGTGCTTCATTACCATTTGGATCATAATAAATGCGTCTTCTTCCAAGAACTGATTGATCTTCTGTCATCCTCTGGTTCCTATACCACATAACCCAGTTTTCAATAAGCAACTGCAGTATTTCATTAAAATAGAACATAGGGCAGCAGCAAAACAAAATGCTAAAATGACATCCACAAAAATATTGTACAAAGAAAACAGATACTATCATCACATGCTTGATTCTCAAAAAAGAGCATTATGTTACTGTGCATTATGTAAATGTCAATTCAAAACTGCAAGCTTTCATTACATTTTTCCACAAAGTGCATTTAAATATCAAACAAAGGCATACAGAATAGTTTAGCTACTTGCTTAAATAAGACTGTCCGCTCCATGGATTTGGATTACTAATAAAAGTATCCATCAAGTTGCTTAAGTACTAATAATTTATGATAAGACCAAACAGTCTTTGATAATCAATTGTAAACAAATATGTTGTTTCTTCATTAAATTATAGAATACTTCCCCACTTAGATGGCTAAATAATGGCTGCAATGCATGTGGCAAATGAAGCTTGGTAATGAAAATTCTTAAGCATGTAAAGATCCATGTTATATGCTAGATGATATAGTTATTATATGAGCTGTATATCCATTATGTTGGATGAGCCCAATATAATGTGGTAATTCTTCAATTGATAAATTCACTGTATGTTGTGTTGAGTCGGTTTTAAAAAACTGGACCACTCGTTATTTTTACTATCCCCTTCTACCACCCACCAAAATCCCTGAAATTTTCCAGATATCTTCATGGTGTAACCTCACATCCCCATGTCAATGATTGGAGCTGACAATAGGTGAGAAAAACAGACAAAAACTAGAATCAAATTTGCTAGCAATAACCATGTGCAACCAGTGAGATTGCTGCATACATCATGATTTCTTTCCACATAAGTACCCTGCTCAAAGGAGCAAAAGCAAACAATGGTCAAAAGAGAACTGCCCATATATTCCCTGCATCCGATTTCACCATATCCTAGAGAGTATCAGTACATATAGTTCAAAAATGACTATTGATTACCATGTAAAAAAAGAAAAAAATCCACCATTGTAAAGAATACCAAGTGTATATCAGGCAATAGAATGAACTGAAACTTATTTGACTTCTTAAAAATACCTCTGACCCTTCCAAAACATTAAGCAAATAGATTTTCAAAAAAACAGATGTCACCAAATTGGCATTAAGTTGTTGATGCCGTGGTAATTAGAGGCAAGACTATGATTCATTCACCTCAAAGTTCAACATTGAAATACAGTAATACCATTGGTATATTGAATGAATATCAAACGAATTTCATATTCAAGATCTAGTGTCAGTAGTTTAAAACCATAGTTACCAGGTTTGAAAAGTTAGACTCATTCAGGAGGTCCAAAAAAATTGGAAATAAAATACAGTAAAATTTGTTTAGGAAATTAAATGTCTGGCCCAAATCACCGACAAATTCAGCCAATCTAAAAAATCTTGAATTGGCCAGATTTGGGAACTATGTTTAAAACTAACTAGAAGCAACTAATATCTGAATAACTCATCCAAAAAGAAAATAATGTATCTTTCAAATTGAAATGCCAAGAAAAAGAAGGAAACAACAGACCTCCCTTTCCTACATAGATTGCCAAAAAATCTCATTAAAATCACACAAAAACACATTAAAACAAAGACTATTTGACATTTTTAAGGGATTGGTGCCTTCTTTCACCTATCCAAAAATATCCATGTTGTGTATGGCGGAATCTTTTGCACTTCAAGAAGTTTAATAGGTCGAACACCAGTCTTTCCCCCACAGCTTCCCATTATTGATGATGCACTTGAGCCTTCTTCTTGAAAGTTTACATTTTCTTTCTCACCTGCTGTTAAATCAAGACTAAACTTACAAGGTGCCTTCTCCATTCTACAGGTTAGAATGTCTTTTGTCTCTTCCTTCCCAGTGGAACTTGTTACTTTCCTTGACTTAGATAAGGAAAGAAGATTTGCAGTATACAATTCTAGATTCTTTTTATTTAATTCAATTCTTTCCTGCAGAAAAACAAGAGTGCAGTTCAGAACTATTATTACCTGAAAAAGAACATGGGTTGCATAAGGTATTTTTTGTGCAGTTTTTCGTAGTTATTTGAATAAAACAATGATACACTTCTGTAAGTAAAGATTATACTTAAAGCAAGCCCAATCCAAATCTCAGCATACCTTTACATATACATGTCTATCAGCTGATATCTCCTTCTTCAGCCGCTGTATTGTAGATGAAACGCTTCCGGAAGACTGAGTAACTAGCTCACCCTCCTCATTAACCTATAAGTGAATTCCAAACTATGATAAGGATCCACACACAATATAGCAGGATACATGGACCCACATAAAAGTATTTAACTGATAGTTTTATATACAATTAAGGGTCTACATGATTTTTCTAGTACCATTTGGCCTTAAATTGTTAAAAGAGTTTGGAAATTAATGTTTTAAACTACCCTGCATTACGAGGGAAATTAATAATTAGAAAAACGCATAAGAGCTTTGTTTAAAAATAATAACTTCAAGCCTGTATATACTTGGCAATAAAACTCAAGTAATAAATTTCACTGAAACTCAAGCAACAAATTTGCAGTGTAGCCATACCTGGCATTCTTTAGCATCTGCCTTTGATGAGGACCTCGAACCAGATACAAGCCCAATGTTTTTGGTAGTCATTTTACAGAAACAAATCCTAGGAGAACAAATCACAAATAATTTGTTAACGCTGAATTAATGAATCGCATCACATACAGATAAAAGTTCACATAAATCAAGTTGCTTAGCAATATACAAATTTGCAATTGAAAAAATAAATCCTAGAATACAGCTTTGCTGCAAATGTCACATTCATTGTTCTTTCACTGCTATATTTGTTTGTAGTTCTACTACTATAGGCAGCCACCTAGGTCATTTGTGTAATCATAAAACTAGTAAGAACTAATTACTCATTTAGACATTTATCATTTAGACATTTATCAGAGCATAGAGTTCAGAGGCAGCAATTGGAATTCGAAATGTATAGGACATCTGCCCTTCTGAAAGTATTGAAAGCTACAAAGATTATTTAAGTTGCACAAGAATATGATAGACCTAGAAACACAACCAATGGAAGGATCATCTCATTATGAATCTGTTGTCTATTTTTCAAATTCTTCAAGTACTATATCAACTAAAGCACACAATAAGTAATATCCTTAACTTACCCATCAACAAGATGTCTAAGCATAAAGGTTTTCTCAGTGATACCCTT
The DNA here is from genome assembly GCA_007258455.2 of Sequoia sempervirens. Classification (NCBI taxonomy): domain Eukaryota; kingdom Viridiplantae; phylum Streptophyta; class Pinopsida; order Cupressales; family Cupressaceae; genus Sequoia; species Sequoia sempervirens. The sequence goes on along the minus strand of VDFB02279821.1, from coordinate 7,146 downwards.
GGGATGTAAGATGCAGAGTCATTAACACTTTTTATTCTAAATTATTTGAAAGGAAAGGTAGAAACTTAAAAGAATATCTATTAAACTGAATAATAGGAAAACTCTATCAATAAATCAAACTGTGATCAAATAACTGTCCACTTTTATTTATAGATTCCACTCATAGATCTTTAAAGCAGTAGCACCTTGTGTAAGTCAAAGAAAATATCTCATTTCAAAGCCTACAAAATCTCTACCCATTCAACTTCCGGATTTGAAAGAAATATGTGGAATTCTAGAGCTGATTGAAGAGAGTTTCACGACTACCCAAAGTTGAAAAAAAGTGAGTGCAAACCAACAACAAACAAATAGGTCATTTCAGGTTTATACTACAGACAATCTGTTTTTAATAAGAAAACATAAAGGTAACCTTCCAAGACAAAATGAGCCTCAAAAAATGTTGAAAATGATAGGAATCTTCAACAATAACATATATACCTTCTAAATTCAAGGAAACGTGATTTGTTCAATCTTTCAAGGTTAAGTAAAGATTTTTAGAAAATGCATTTTAGATTGAGCTACTGGAAGGTTTGGATATCTCTCCAATATTCAATGTCTCTAATTTGTAATTCTACAAATGCACCAAATGAATCTGTTAGCATTTAAATTCACACCTTTTAGAGACCCAGAACAGAATAGATGTGCACTAGAACCACTCTTCAAATTATAAATAGAAGCTCTTTGTAACAAAAATAAAACTTAAAACCTTAATCTAAACAATATGTACTTGCTACTTACAATTTGTATCTTTAGGGAATTTCATACATAGCAAACAAAACAAAGATGTGTTTTTCAGTATGCAACACAAACAAACTTAAAATAAAAACCTGCCACACTTACATTGTTCAACTAAAGGAAAAAGCTGAGTAAAGCAGTTACACATAAAGCTAGAATTGGTTCAAAGTTCAAACAATGTAAAAGACTCAATAAATCAAAAGACAGGAATGACATTAAAGCTACCAAACCCACTTTACTGAGACATGCAATACAAAGTTTGCAATCAACAATAAAAGCACTTCAATTCATTTCATCTACACATACATCAAATGTTATGAGTAATTGCATTCAAAGCTATATACCAACCAACCTAACACCAATTGCAATAAAGAACTTGCAATAATTGTTAAGCGATATTCAACTCATAAAAATACATCACAAAATACTGCAACAGCAACTCAAGTAGAAAAGAAGGCATATTAAATTCTATTGAATGACACAAAAATAAACCGAGTGCCAAGAGCACTTATTTATTATATCCACTATTACAACTAACAAGTTAACTACAACTTCTACCCTAATAATGGATTGCTTGCACGCAAAGCAAGCTTATTACATGATTCTATCCACAAATACTAAACCCTAACGTAGGCAATCCTTACAAAGATCTCTAATAAGAATCACTACAAACCTAACATTAGACTTTCTAGAAGTCATCTAACAATAGCTAATCTGTCATGTCCCCGCGAATCGTTTGTCGAGGAGTTAGCCTATAATTTCGATCCTCGTGAGGCGTGGGTGTGCGGAGGATCATCGAGGCGTTATCCGGTGTTTGATAGCTCCAGTTTGCAGGGTGTCAGGTTGGACCTTCGCAGAATCTTCCAGAGAGCTTTTTCAGAGAACTTTCTATTTTTAGAAAGTTAGGTCAGGCGGAAGCTGCTATTTCGGGCTGGGCACCTGGTGCAGTTATTCAGCTCAGATTCGACCCAGTTCAGTAGTTGATTGATTTGACGGAGAAATAAGGAGTAATTAATGAGTTATTAAATATTTAATAATTTGACTTTATAATAAAGTCACTTTATTGAAATATTAAAATATTTAATTATTTGGCTTAATTATAAAGTATTTAATCGTACTTTATAATATATTATTTAAAGGTGACTTAATGAGTATTTATATTCATTAAAAAGGGGACGCCAATGATTATTTATTTTTCCTAAGTCAAAAGTGCAAATTAAATCATTAATTTAAATGATTTATTAAAAAGAGAATAGGTCGAATTTTCTCAAGGAGCAATATATTCCTTTCACAGGCAAAATCGAACTATCATGTTATTATTCAATTTTGTCTTGATTTTTGCTCTGAGCATTGGAGTTTGCAAACCCTAGGGTTTCTGGCAAACGATCGTTTCTGGAGAACGAAAACTCTTCAGGAATCAGGCAGACTGAGGCTGTGAAATATCAGTTGAAGCTGGCACTTGGTGATTTCATCCAGAGATCACAGTTTGGAATTGTTGAGATATTCATTCAGTTAGAAGCAGAGGAAATCATCTACCTTTTGAGGCGAATTCATTAGAGAGCATTTATTTGGGATCTGGCATTTACCTTGGAGGCCGTACCTTTTATTAATTGCAGCAGGCCGTACTTTTCCTGTCCTTGTCAGGCCGTACTACCTCTTCTCCAGAGGAACGCCTATATTTATCATCTTCTGGTGTTTGTGACTTGGCCGCCTTAGGTTGCTGAGGAGTTGCATTGTTTTATTGTGAACTTGGAGAACTTCTTTATTTCTGGCCGTACCTTCTTGCTGTCAGGCCGTACAGTTCTGCACCAGCCAGCCGTATTGTTCACTTCCAGAAGAAATCAGCTTGGCTTCAGCATCTGACAGTTGTGTGTTTGGGCGCCTTGGATCACTGGAGATTATTGCATTGGGTTTTGAGCTGGAAGAATCCTCATCAATTCTGGCCGTACCATTCTTTATCAGCTACAGCCGCCATTAAAGAGAAACCAGGTTTTATTAATAAATTTGTATTTTCATCATTATATTGCTATTTGTCTTGTAAATGCTCTGGACATTGAAATAAATGGTACGCCTTGACATTCTGAGCATTTTTCATGTAATACAATGCACATGTGATTTTTATGAATTTATTTGCAATTATTATAGAAAATCGCAGCTTTATAATTTTGCCTGAAAACACAAAAAAATACAAAAATCACAAACTTGTACAAAAACCTCAGACATCAGTTAGGGTTTGGAAATCGAGAACCACTGTGGTTCTGACATAATCTATAAATAGACATTAAAAATAACCTTCCAAGAATTCATTTATCTCCTCAAAAATGGTGACAATTAAAAATAGTTGAAGCTAAATAGTTGATCTAATACTCAACTCATTTCAACGATTCTGATAAAGCTTCTTTGCTTTGAACATGGCAAAATATTCTGAAGAAACCTTGAAACATTAACAATTCACCAATCTAAATAACTTGAATTTGAATCTTTTCCTTGTCAACCTCTTTGTACCAAATTCCAACTAAAATCCACAACCTTAGACATCTAAAACCCTAGAACACATGAAAGCATTGCTCTCCAAACACCCTAAAATGATGAAGTTAGTATGTTTGTTGGTGAATATGTATTTTCTTGCATTTAGTTAGTTATTTTATTGCATCCATTTGCACCTAGGTTAATCTTACATAGGTGGGTATCTACTTGGGTAAGACTTATCTCCCTTGTACAATAGTAGGCATCTATGTAGGGAGGTAATATGCATTTAATAAAGGTAGTTGTACTTTATTGGTTGGGTGGAGATTTGTATTACACATGCGGGTATCTCCATTATCCCATATTGGTTGTATATTCACATATCCTGGTGGCATATACTATAAAGCTATGTTACCGGGTCCCTTGGTTTAGCCCCCTGAACCCGCCAAAATACGTGTGGGTTCGGGTTCGGGTTCGGTTCTCCCCTGGGTCCTTCTGGGTCCTTCATTTTGAACCCGGGTTCTCTGTGGGTCCTTCACAGAAGGACCCACAGAGAACCCGAGTTCAAAATGAAGGACCCTGGCAGAACCCAGGGAGAACCCAGGAGGACCCGGGAGGACCCACGCCATACAGCCTTAAAAAAGGCAAAATCTCAACTTAAAAACAAAAAACCTAACCCTAAAAAGTGCCCAGATTGCCTTATATTGACTTGGCCGACCAAATGAGGCTTATTTTGCAAACTCAAAAGAGCAAAAACACCATTTTTTTGCCTCCAAGCTAGAATAGTTGATTTTTGCAGGTTTTCTCTTTTTTTTTTGAAGGTGAGATTGTAAGAGCTACGAAGGAGTTCAACTGATAGAAACAAGAGAGGAATAGGTGCACTAAGAAGATCAAGCAATCAAAGGTGAGTGAATCTATCCTCTTTTTTTTAGTTTTCAATAATTTTTTTGAAGATTTTTCAAGTTTTTTTTTTTTTTCTAGTAAGGTTTGAAATTTTTTAAGAACATTTTATGCAAAATAAGGGGTTATAATGCCCATTTTTTCTAAAAAAAATTACTTGTTTTTTATTTATTTTAGGTTCATATCTTCATACAAAATGGCCGATAGTTCTACTTCAGTTGGAATGGGTGCAGAGAGTCAATTTAAATATGATCCAGGCTCACCTCTTTGGCGACATACGACAATGATTCAACAACTTCCCGGTGGTGGGGGTTATGTTTGGCGTTGCAGCCAATGTGGAACTACATATAGGAGCTCGTACTTTCGAGTGAAAGCCCATTTATGTGCTATTGGTAATCAAGGAATAAAACCTTGCCTTGGGCCAGATAAAAAAGGGTTGACAAAGAATCAAATAATGGGTTATATTAAAGAACAAGAGGATGCTAACAATGCATTCAAAACACCAAAGGCTACAGACCATCCTCTTATGAAGAAAGGTAAAAATAAAAGCAAAAGCTCGCAAAGACTTAGTGGCTTATCAGAACCTGGCTGGCCCACATCCTTTCATGGAAATGGCACAATCTTCTGAAGGAGAAAATATTCGGTGACACGAAAAAGAGGCCCATTGGATAGAGCCTTCAAAAATGAAGCAAGGGAGTTGGCAGATGAGAGCATTGCACGTTGCATTTATGGCAATGGGCTTCCTTTCAACCTTGTTAGATCACCTTATTGGCAGGAAATGGTGAAAGCCATTTCTAAGACAACTCCTGATTATGTTAGTCCTGGGTATGAAAAGGTGCGGACCACCTTATTGGCAAAGGAGAAATCTTCAGTAGAGGTAGCATTGAGAGGAATCAAGGATACATGGGTCGAAACAGGTGTGTCCATCATTTCTGATGGATGGAAGGATTGCAAAAATAGACCATTGATCAATGTTATAGCAGTATCCCCTAAAGGGGCGATGTTTTTGAAGGCAGTTGATTGTGAAGGGAAAATAAAAGATGCAAGTTTTATTGCCAATATCCTCATAGAATCCATTGAAATGGTGGGGCCTGAAAACGTTGTCCAAGTCATAACGGATAATGCTAAAAACTGTAGGGCAGCCGGGGCTATAGTGGAGGCTAGATATGGTCACATTTTTTGGACACCATGTGCAGTCCACTCACTCAATTTGATAATGCAAAAGATTGGTACACAAATTGAGTGGGTCAAGCAAATCTACGCAGAGGGTGAGGAGATCCAAATGTTTGTGACTAATCATCATATGTCACAAGCCATCTTCAGGACCTTCTCCAAGTTGGAGTTGCTTAAGGTAATTTAAATCTGATTTTTTAATATAATTTTTTATTTTTTTATTTTAATTTTTCATTGCTGATTTGTGACATGCATTTTCTTACAATGTTAGGTTGCTGAAACTCGATTTGCATCTCACACAATTGTCTTAAGATGACTTGTGAAGGTGCGACAAGCCTTGGGTTCTATGGTCATCAACAGTTTGTGGAGTGTATGGAGGCAATCAAGCACAGAAAGAGCCCAAAAAGTGAAAGCAATGATCTTAGATGATGAGTGGTGGGCTCGTGTGGAATATGTTTTAAATTTCACCGAGCCTATTATGAGCATGATTAGGTATACTGATATTGATCGCCCATGTTTGGGTGAAATTTATGATGGCATGGATTCTATGGTGGAGAAAATAAGAGCAATAATAGATGCCAAGGAACATGACCCAACGGAATCATTTTTCAAAACTGTGCAAACTATTATTGTTGACCGTTGGAACAAGATCACCCCTTTACATCTCTTAGCATTTGCTTTGTCACCAAAGTATTATAGCAAAGAGATACTTTCATTGCCGAGGAGGATGGCACCATATAGGGATTTAGAGGTTGCTGCTGGCTATAAGGCTGCATTTAGAAAGATATTTGTAGATGAAGAAATCCAAAGCATTGTCATGGGCGAGTTTAGCCAATTCATAGCTGCAAAAAATCATGATGTTTCTGCTCATCTAGACAGATATAGGAAAGATGCTGATGATTGGTGGTATCTACATGGTCAAGGCTCCATTTACTTGCAACCTCTTGCAATTAAAATACTCTCCCAAGTATGAATCTTTTTATTTATTTATTTTTTCGTTTTTCATTCGATGCTATTATGCTATATATTATGATTATTATCGGCAAGTAAAATTAAATACTAATAGTAATTACTAAATGTTGTGTGCATAATCAACAGGTTGCAAGTTCCTCTTCAGCTGAGCGGAATTGGAGTACATACTCCTTCATCCACTCGGTCAAGCGCAATCGTTTGGGTGCAAAAAAAGCAGAGGATTTGGTCTATGTACACTCCAACCTTCGTCTCTTATCACATAAGAAACCTGAATACAATGAGGGTGTGTCAAAGAATTGGGATCTCACCCCTGAGTGTGCTGATTTAGATGCTACAATTGCACAACTTACCTTGGCTTCTATGGATGACAATGAGGCAACTAATGCACCTAGTGGGAGTGGCAATCCAATTGATGGTGGTTCAAATGAAATTGAAGTTATTGAACCAATTGAGGATGATGAGGATGATGGATTTGAAGAATAGTAATACTGAATTAAATATTGTCTTGATTGTAATTTGAATTTTCAATGTGTAGTGACATTTTAAGACTTGAGTATTTACTATTTACCTTTTTGCAAATTATGAATATGATTACAGATTATATGAGGTATTACCGTATGGCGTATTTCATTGTTTCAATATTCTATGGCATTATGGCATTATGATCATATGATTATAATTTTGAGCATGCTTATGAGTCTATGGCATTATCATTATGTTTATAAATTTATAATTTAATAATATATATATATATATAGTACGGTCGTACTCGTACCCGTACCCTAGGAAAAAAATTTGCCAAACCGGTGAACCCAAACCCAAACCCACATTTGAATCCGTATCCGAACCGACAACTTAGCT
>VDFB02279820.1:0-16563 GCA_007258455.2 Sequoia sempervirens | reverse complement strand
ATCCGATTGATAAGCTATTTAAAGAAAGTTGAAAACATGGATAACCACTGGTGGCCTAAAATGGTTATGAAGGAGATGCTAGATCGTAGGAAGAAAACTTGGATGAAACAGAACCACAAGTGGATGAACAAGTGGGACATCAATCTGCATGACTGTCCTAGCACCAATAGTGAAATAAAAAGCTATGTGACTGAAAAATTCAGAACTGCCATGTGGACAAATCAGATTGGGCAAAAAAAAGCATATTACATCAAAGAATTTAATCCGGCAAAAGATCATGGTGACAAAACCTATCTAGGAGCAGCTATTAAAGGGAAAGCGAGGATGTTAGTGGCACAATTGAGGACGGGATCGCATCACCTTAGGTGTGAGACCGGTAGGTGGAAGATACCCAAGGAAACTTGGGAAGAAAGAACTTGTATTTTCTGCAACAAGGGGGCTGTGGAAATGGAATGGCACTTCGTCATGGAGTGCACTGCTTATGTGGATATCCGCACTCAACATGGGAATTGGTTGAAAGTTGACAATATGCACCAGCTATTTGAGGAAGATAATATTAATCAAACGGCTAGCCTTCTAGTCAAAATTAATGGCAAGAGATCCGACTTGGAAAAGAACATGAAGACAAATTAGACCTGTTTTGTCTTGGTCCCATAGACTGTTTAGTCTCGTGGACGTCATTAAAATCTTTCATTCATTCATTCATTGCGATTTCCTGAAGGGGCGCAATGGCTGAGTAAATAGTCGTATCTTTTGAAGATAAGTGACGCCCTATCATTGCTAACCCTTCTTGCATATATATTTGCCTCCTTGTGTGCAGATTAAGATGTGGAAGATCGGTACTGAGAGCATGACTTCAGACCTTGCATAAACTAGTTTCAAGGTTCTATCTTGAGTAATTATCAAGCATCTTCAATACTGGATAAATCTTAAGCAACTCAAAAGGTGGTTCAATACAAAAGGGAAGATAGATGGAGGATATCCAAGAAGGGGATCTGTAATCCATGCCTCTAATGGCTAGTAGACATATGGGGCTAACTGGGACGACCTAGATAAAAGCTTGGTCATTTATTAGTACTTAATTTGGGACGAATATGTGGCATTGTTGATGGAAGCCAACGTTGATATTAGATATTTATTTGAGTAAGAAATGCAGTCTGGAGCAACGGAGGGTAAACCATGGGAAGCACTGCAAATAAGATATTGCAGAAGAGGGACGCTGTGAGTTAGACTTCAGAGGGCTCTGCAGATCGTCTAAAACCAGATAAGTATTACTATATAATTAAATACAAGTTCATGATTACTTATGTATGCAAAAGGTGAGAATAGTGGATAGCTGTGTTGATCATCAAATATATCATTTATTCAGATGCCTTTAATATATGACAATTTGTGATTGTATTCGGCTATAGATTGGAATGAATACGTATAGTGATAGAAGGAAACGGCATGTTAACAAGAGATACGTGTATAATTGGATATATGTATCAAAATATAATATATTATTGCTATTAACCAATAATGCAGCTTGCAATAGCAATTCAGTCCCATAAATAATGACTCCATTAATTTACCATAACATTAACATGGTATAATAGATGGGAAACTCGAAGGTGTTTTGGACTCATGAAACATATTATAGAAGAATCATTCAAGGTGAATAACATGGAAATTCGGGTTTAAGTCCTTCCACAGAAAAGGGGTCATTACAACTTCCAAAAAAAAATTCATGCAAAGTGTTACTGTAGGAGCAAGAATGGAGCCCCCAAAGTTCTCATAATGAGAATGACTAAGCAATACCTGTGAGAATCTACAATTTCTATAAAAACCAGGCACCAAAATAAAAAATCAACTACACCATTGCGAAGAGCACAAAATTTTGCCCCAAATAAAAAAAAATTGCTAAAAAAAAGCGGTTGGATGATTGAATTATGTGAGTTTGAAAATCACCCTCCAAAACCAAAATGCAAATGGAGAGGGGTGTAAAAAATTTAGAAAAAAGATGCTAATTGCAGCATAACAATAGCTTAAATTTGACGACTTTTTGGCTGTCACGTCGGAATATTCCTTTGGCTGATCAAAATATTCTTCTCCACGAAATATGCTTTAGAATATTCTCACTGGCGTAAATCGGGGAATCTTGGCAAAATATGCTTGTATTGATGGAATCGTCGTCGGAATCTTCATTGGAATTAGAATATTCTTTTCATTTTCAGCAGTTTTTAAAAAAATCGCCAGTTTTTAATTTAACCGGTTGTCGTCGGAGGCTGTGGCTAGGTCTGCGCCTATGCCATGTTGTAATGTCCCTTCCTTAGACAACTTAGTCTATAGCGGAGGTTGGCCTATTATTTGGGTTCCCTTGGGTTAGCAACATGGTTGGGGAACCCAATCGAGGGCTGTAGAGTTAGCTCAGAGCCTTTCGAGTCTTTCAGATTAGATTTCAGTTGATGAATCCAGAAATAAAGTGAAAAGATTAAAGTTGCTTTATGGGAATAGTAATAAGTGAATAGTAACTAAAAATCATAAAGTGAATAGTGAAAAGTGTCCCCATCCTAGCAACTCAAGTTGTTTTTAAAAACTGGCCTTTTTATTTGGATGAGGAAAGACCCTTAAGATATTATTTAATTGACTTCTATAAAAAAAAGGCTCTTGGAGGTTATAAAGCAAAGTGATGAACTCTTTTTTGGGCATTCTACTCTCATTTTTTACATAACACTTTGCCGGTTTGAGCTTTGGAGAAGGGTTTCAGCAGTGCTTCAGCCTTCTGGGAACGAAAACTCTCAAAGGGTATCGTGGATTGGATGAAAACCCAGTTCACCTTTGGGGAGGGCCTACCTTGGGTCTTCATTTGGGCTCATTTGGATGAGTTTCAAGTATATATTTTGTAGATCTGAGTTTGCAGTAGTGATATATCAGCATATTACAACAGATCAGGGGCAAAGGATAATTTCTGGACGTGAGTTTAACCTGGACGGCACCATAGTTGACTAGTACCATTCATTGTAGCAGCCAAACACCCATATAATGAATCTGATCTGAAGAGTTGAGGTGCTGGTAATAGAGGTTGTTTGGAGCCTATACCAAGTTGCCACGATTTATTATTGGAGCTGCACCTTCAAGAGTAGGGGCGGTATTAGTGAAGGAACAATTTGGCACTTTGAGAGCTTCGCATCAACTATCAAGTCTACATCATCATCATCGATTCCTATCAGCATAATCCAGGTTCCTTACTTGCATTATATAGGGTCATTCACATAGTTTAGCTGCTGCCATATAGTGGCTGTAGGTGCACAATTGTATCATACATTGTAATGACATTTCATTGTAAGCCAAAAATATCTTGGCAAGGCATATTGACCAGTTGTAATCAGTATATCAGATTGTACTTCAGCATTGCACTTGATTTTGCATATAATAAAGGAAATATAAGGTTGCATGCCATATGTTTGATAAATTGTCTCTTGTTGTAGCTTCATTTCAATGATCTAGTTTGCATGCTAAGTGTCTGTAGAAATGCCCATGGTGCTGTAGATGCATATTCAACATCATTTCATTCATATCTTTGCATTATCAGTTGCTGCATTATATTTCAAACTTTAGTTTACTACTTTCAGGTTTATATCAGCATTGCAAATATCATCCAAAACTTCAAAAACACAAAAACAAGCAATCAGCAACAGGTACAGACTCTGTTGGCCAAGTGTTCGTCAATATTCCTTGAGCATCAAATCAGCAAGTTTTTTTAAAAACAAAGGGGTAAAAACTTTATTAGAAATCAGAAAAGAGCATTACAATAATAACCATAGTTGAAAAACTCGGACTCGGCAATAACTCGGCAGACCCAAAAATTTTAAAAACTCGGGACTCGGCAAAAACTCGGGGAAAAACTCGGCAATAACTCGGCAAATTTATCGAACATTTAAAAATACATAATGTTTTAAAATATTCTTCTTACTTGCAAAGGCCATACTCTTTTAACAAGATACCTAGCAAAAGAGAGACAAATAAACATTAAAAGATAAAAAGTGAAGTTAAACAAATAAATAAAACATATTAAAATTTAAAAATGATTGAAATTAATTAAAAAGTATTTTTTTTGTATTAATTAAATTTCAAGGATTGTTATAACTTATAACTTATTTGCCAATTACTTGGTTGCAAAAGATTTGAAATTTGAAACATATAAAATTAAAAATGATTGAAATATTTTAATATATTAATTTTTATTATTATAATTTGATATTAATGAATTGTCAAAAAGAAATTAATAACAAAAATAATGATACTAAATTTCAAATTTTATTTTCAATATTGAAATTTCAAATTTTAATATCATTATTTTTGTTTTTTTTTCTTTTCTACTATTCATTATTATCATAATATAAATTAATATATTTCAATCATTTTTAATTTTAAATTTTTTAAATAAAGTAAATTAAATTAAAAGTTTTGAATTTTCTTTTAATTATAAGTTAATATATTAAATTCTAAGTGTTAAAAATAAAATAAATTAAAAAATTTCGATTTTGTAAATACTTATGACTTATATAATATATTAATTATTTTTTACAATTTTTTTTTTTAAAATGAATAAATAAAAATAAATTAGCATTCGTAAAAAATAATAAAGCCCTCATAAATTTTAGATCTTTAATTTAATATATTAACATTTGTAAAAATATTTAGATCTTATGGGTAAAAAAATAAATAAAACTTAATAAAAAAATACTATTGAATCTATAGAAATCAATTAAATGTTTGATAAAAAACATGAAAACAGATTCGTAGAAGTCGGAAATCGTATGAGTGGGACGCAGAGGTAAAAAATAAATAAATTCATGTAATTTTATTTCGTGCCCTCGATTTTCTGCCTGCTGCAGCATCGATTTCTGGTTTTTCTTGTGTTTTTTCCAACCGTCGTCATTTTCTGTGTACAGTAAATGAAAAACGCGATTTATGTTTTCCTAAACGCGTCATTTAGAGCTCTTAGCCGCGAAAATTTTAGGGCAAAAATTATCAAAACCACGTGACTTATTTTTTACCCGCGTTTTGCCCTTTTCACTCGCGATTTTTCGCGATTTTTCTCAAATAAAACGCCGCGCGTTTTTGCAATTACTCGGCTGCGAGTAATTAGGCGATTAACTCGCCTCTCCCTCTGCCACGCGATTACTCGCGAGTATTGCGAGTTTTTCGCGAGTTTTTCAACTATGATAATAACCACGGGACCCAGTCCCAGAAAACAAGGTGAAAACCCCACAACATAAAACAAAATCAACTATCCCCGTGTATCCTCCTATCCTCTTCCAAGAACCGGTCTAAATCCAGATGCAGCTCAGGGTTAACTTGAACCCAATCCTCAACCTTCCAACCACTATCTTGCTCAGAGGCCCATTTGGCCAAGCAGTCAGCAGCGCGATTCCACTCCCTTGGGATGTGAACAAAGGATGCCTCCTCCACCCGAGAACTAACTTGAAGAATCCGTTGAACCACCGAAGCCAACTGCCAATTTATATCAGATATCTTTCGCTCATTCAAGAGATTAATCAAAATCTGTGAATCAGCTTCACATATAACCTTTCTCCATCCCAAAGCAAGGGCCCTCTCCATAGCATGAAGAATAGCTAGACCCTCCATGAAGTTAACAGTCTTCACCCCCTCATGTATAGAGAATAGAAAAATCACCGAACCAGCTGAGTCCCTGCCAACCCCACCAATTCCAGCAGGCCCAGGATTACCCCTAGAAGAACCATCAGTATTGATCTTTAAAAATCCATTGGGAGGAGGTAACCACCTTCCAACCCGTTGGACCCTCTTTTTCCCGTGCCTACAGTTCCTAGAACTGACAAAAGATGAATGAATTTCTTGAAGACCTAGTCTGGCCACCAACTCAGCATCACCTCTCTCCAAGGGGAAAACCACATCACATTTAGCTAAAACAGACTCCTGCACCATTCCAAGTATACACATCCAAACTTGCCGACCCACCAACTTCTGATCACGAAAAATTTTGTGGTTCCGCTCCAACCAAATCTACCAAAGCAGAAAGGTAGGGCCCACGAACCAAACTTCCTGCAAAAAGGAAGCCATAGAAGGAGGTCTTCCCATACTATCCCAGAATTCAACCAAAGAGCACGCATGAATACAGGGAAGCTTCCACACCTCCCACCACCAATGCCAAAGTTGCACAACAAAGGGGCACCGAAAGAACAAATGTGAAGAATCCTCTTCCGCTCCCCCACACAACACACAAATTGAAGGTCCTTGAAATCCCCGTTTACGAATGTTATCCCAGGTCAAGCACCTATTCCAAGCCAAAGTCCAAACAAAGCAGTTGCATTTAGGCCACGAGAGTTTATTCCACACCCTTTTCCCCCAATGAACCTCTGCCCCAGTTAGCTTCTGAGCCAATAACACCTGATAACCAGAAGCAACAGAGTAAACCCCCTTAGGATTATGGGTCCAAGCAAGAATATCTTCTTCCAGAAGAGAACTACAACTCCTACTATGAAGAATCTTGTGAAGCTCAGCACTTTCTTCCGCAAGTCCCAAATCTGGCCACTCTGTGGGATCCTTCCAATGAGATACCTCCAACTGACCAAAAGAAGCAACAGACTTGAAGTCACTCACCCTAGCCCAACCAGCCTCGAGAAATCTTTGGCACAAAGGAAGTAGAATGGGGAACTGAGAAGTAAGTGGAGGGAATCCATCCCAAGAATCCGACCAGAAGAGAGCCTCAGTTCCGCGTCTACAGATCCAAAATAAACCTTCCTTAATAAGCTTTGCACCCTTCTGAAGAGTATTCCAAATCACTGAACCTTTCCCCTCAAGAGGGTAACGAGGAAGATCCTGCCGTGGAATCCCCGGGAAATACTTATGAGATAATATCCTGGCCCACGGCTGATCCTGTTCCACACACCATCTCCAAAATAGTTTAGCAGCCACAGCCACTCCAGATAACGCAGACTGTCGAAGACCAAGACCACCAAATTGCTTTGGGCTGCACACAACATCCCACCTAACCAGGCTCCACTTGGAAGAAGCCAAACTACCCGCCCATAAGAACTGCCTTTCAAGAGAATCCAACCCCCTCAGAAAACCCATCGGAGCCACCTGAAGCATACATCTGTAGGTAGGGAGAGCCTGCACCACCGATTTGAGAAGCTGAACCCGCCCCGCAAAGGACAACCATCTGTGGGTCCAATGATTAACTTTTGCACGGAGCTTATCAATAATATTCTGCCAAGAACCCTTGGGAAGATGGCGAACAGAAATTGGGAAATCCAGATAAGTCAAAGGGAGAACCCCTATCTGAAACCTTAAGATATTAGCAATTCTTCTCTGTATGGGGCTCGGCGTGTTGAAGTAGAATATGGAAGACTTCTCCTCATTAATCAATTGTCCTGAAGCAACAAGATATATGTCCAACACCTGCCTCAAGTTAGTAGCTTCCCTAACAGTAGCCATCCCCATCAGGGCAGTATCATCAACAACCTGCAAATGAGATTGCGGAGGCAAGTCTCCACCCCATCGCCAACCTTGAATGATGCCAAGCTCCACCCTTCTTTTCAACAAACGACCAAGGCCTTCCACAAGAAGCAGAAAAAGATACGGAGTAAGAGGATCCCCTTGGCGCAAACCCCTAGAGGCACCAAAAAGTTCAGAATGATCTCCATTTATTAAAACTGAGAAGGAAACAGACGTGACACAGCTCATGACCCATTGGATCCACTCCTCACCAAAACCAAAAGCAACAAGGATCTTCTGCAAAAAAAGACCATCTAACCCTGTCATAAGCCTTAGCCATATCCAGCTTAATGAACATAGCCTTCTCATGGGAGTTGTCCATGGAGTGGATGGTCTCCGTAGCAATGACAACCCCATCAAGAATCTGCCGACCTGCCACAAATCCACTCTGTTCCTCCGAAATCAACACTTTAGGCCACTTCTTCAGTCTCTCAGCCAATAACTTTGAGATGATTTTATAAGCCACATTGCAAAGAGAGATAGGCCGAAACTGAGATAACCTATCAGCCCCTTCACACTTGGGTATGAGAGCAAGGAAGGTGGAGTTCAGAGCACGAAGCATCTGTTTATTCCTTTGGGACTCAAGGACAACAGCCAGACGATCCAACTTTATGATATCCCAGAATTCCTGAAAAAATTCAATCGGGAAACCATCGGGACCAGGAGCTTTACCCTTCTTCATCTGAAACACAATCCCCTTCAGCTCATCAAGAGAGATATCTTTCATCAAATACTCATTTTCCTCCCTGGAGACCAACTGAGGAATACAAGAAATAATCTGTGCTTCCTCAACAGAGCCCCCTTGTGAATCCTCCCTAAATAAAGTAGCAAAATACTGAGATGCCTCAGCAGAGATTTCTTGAAACGAGGCAAGACGTTCACCCCTATCATTCACCAGAAAAGGAATGGAATTACCATGCCTCCTATCCTTCACAGAATTGAAGAAGAAGGCGGTGTTTTTATCACCTTCCTGTAACCATTCAACCCGGGCCTTTTGCTTCCAATAAATTTCTTCCCGTAATTCAAATTCCTCAACCACTTTCAAAGTCTTAGCCTCCTCCCTTAGAAGATCCTCAGAGGCCCCATTCTCACGAATCAACCGCGTAATATTATTCAACTCCTCCTGTGCGGCAACCTTAGCATGAAAGATATTACCAAAACATCGCCGATTCCACCTTTTAAGCTGATATTTGACAAACTGAAGAAGCTTGGAGAATGTATACATTGCCGTACCAAAAGTTGGTCTACCAATCCGCCACCACTCAGCCACATAATCATGAAGAGTGGGATCCCGTAACCACATAAGCTGGAACTTGAATGAGGGAGACCGAGGCCCCCGTGCAGAGATAATACTAAGCTTAATAGGCCAATGGTCAGAACCTCTCCAATCAAGAATTTCAGATCGAGTGGACCATAAGTTTCCAACCCAATAACAGGAAACCAAGAAACGATCTAGCCTCTCAGCAACACAACTCTCACCAATTCTCCTATTATTCCAAGTGAAGCGACCATTACTAGGTAGAACATCAATAAGATTTAATTCAGAAATGCTATCTCTGAATAACAGAGCAGAAGGCTCCAACCTAGGAATTCCACCTCTTTTCTCAGACAATTCCACAATAGCATTAAAATCGCCAGCCATAACCCACTGATGGTAAGGAGCTAAGCTACGAAAAAAACGAAGATGGGACCATAGAAGTTGTTTACCCAGAAACTCAACAGGAGCATACACATTAGAGAGGAGAATACACTCACCAGTCTCATACCAAGAGGCGACAAGGGATATAGAGGATCTAGAGGACATCCACCATAGGGGGAAAATCTTCCGAGGGTTCCAAAAGCAAGCCACCCCTCCAGAAGCACCAAGAGCCCCCACACACTGGCATTCACCATATTTCCACAGCTTAGGAGCCATGGCCAACATATTATCTACAGATAATTTAGTCTCCTGAAGAAAAATAACATCTGGAGAATGATTCCTAACCAAATCACGAACAACTTTTTGTCGAGGGCCACTATTCAAGCCCCTTACATTCCATGAGAGAACAATCATTTCTGGGGGCATGAAAAATGTGAATCAAGAGTCTTGACTGACCCTGACTCCACCAAAGTTTCCCCAGTTAATTTAATCTTCTCCATATCCTTTTTCCTTCCCAGCTTGGAAGTCCTGCCACCAACCCCTTTCTTCAGTTCATTTTGCTGAATACCTAAACGAGAGGAGGCCAAAGAGCTCTTCCCCACATCCTTGCCACCTTTCAGGGGCAATGGGGAGCCACCTCCACCACTCTTCGAAGCTCCAATAGAAGATTCTTGTTCAGTCTGGACAATCAATTGTTGATCTGTATCCATCTGCCCAACCCCAATCTCCTGCACATCCTGCATGGCCTCCAATGGTGGCCCATCCTGTCCTGTACCCAAAGTTCCCCGATCCAAGTTCAGCAACCCCGGATTCACTTCCTCCTGGCTGAGATCATCCAGCACCTCAAACCTATTAAAAGTTTCATCATCCTGCCTCTCCCTCAAGGTCCGCTTCTGGCCCCGATTCCTATTGCGAGCCTTAACAGGGACATAACCATCATCTCCATTACCATCACCCGGAATAGGCTCCTTACCATTATCAGTCCTATGAGGATTACGAGAAGGCTGAGAAGGTTGGGGCCCCACAGGCTTAGCCCTAGGGCACCTACGCTGCAAGTGACCATATTCATGACAAAGACGACACCGAAAAGGTAGGGTTTCGTAATCTAGCTGTTGAACCCAAGTATATGATCCAGCACTCACTTCAACAGAATCTGGTAGTGGCTTGCTTAAATCAATTTCTACACAGATACGAGCAAAATTCATTACCTTTTTGTACTGCGTCTGTTGTGAAGACCCAATAGGTTTACCGAGCATTGAAGCCACCAAATGCAACATGTCATCCCGCCAACACTCAAATGGAAACCACGGCAACCGAACCCAAACTGGAATCCGACTCGGTATTGCCTCAATCGGGTTGAAGCCAGCATGCCATGGCTTGATAAACAAACCCACCTAGTTATAAAAATAGGGGCCACCCTCGAAGACCTTATTCCGATCTGCCATGCAATCAAAAGAGACCATAAAAAAGTTGTTCGCAAGGAGCCTAATCTCCATCTCCCCCTCTGGCATCCAAGTCCGTTGAGCCCAGGATTCCAAAAATTGCAGCGAGACTCTCAAACCCATGAACTTGCAATAAAAAGAGTGCCTTGAATAGTATTCAATATCATCCGCAAGCATTTCCATCAGGATAATCAGCTTCGGTCGCTCTTTGCATCTTTCCAAACACCCATTAATCTTCGTAATTCGGGAACCATTAACCGATCCTAGATCATTCATCTCCATCTCTGAAGAAAACAACGTATTATCAAAAACATTCACTCCATGCGCCGAAGGCTTCGAACCAAATGCTGAACGGAAATCCAATTTGGGGCTAACCCCAGATGTTTCCCCACCCGGCATAGCAAAAAACAAGATCCCCAGCAGGCATGCAAACCCCCAGGACACTTTAGCAAGAAATGGAAAAAAGAAAAGACCCTAAGGGCAGGATCAAAACCCTTCCACCCACAAGCCACCCAAACAGTAGCAAGAAGCCCTCCAGAAAAGAAAAAAACCCCACCCACCACGTACCCCAATAAATTTCAAAACCCCCACAACGCGCGGTGGTTTAAAGCAACACATTAAGAACGCTTAGTACCAATACTCTAGTTCGGCTCAAGCAGAGCACGAACGCCCATTTTCATGCATCACCAAGTTTTCCATAATGCTTTTTAGGTATTACGATGTTTCTCCAATTTTTCCTATTTTCCTTATAAAAAATCCTCTATCATCTTCTAGAATATTTCTAGTGTTGATGTGGCTTACATTTTGTCTCCCATTTGAGAATGTAAAGTAAGTTATAATGAAGGGTCACATGTTTCAAGCCTCAAAATCTTGTTTTCAAACCTCATTTGAGTGGGCATACAAATAGAGATAATTATTTAGAAAGCACTCTATCACTAAAAAATGACATGAAGTGAACTTTGTTGTGGTACTAATGATTTGGGGCTTGGGTGTAAATCTTAGTGGACAGCCCAATCAATGAGATTCAATTAAACTATATACGTGGAAGGTTTGAGTTATGATAGGGATTCAAGAAAATGAAAAGAATATTTGAATAATAGAAATAAAAAGAAGAGAATACACAACCATATTAGAAGTATATCAATAAAGTTGTATTATATTTGTACATGATCTATGAGTTTGGATACCCATTTTTATTCTCTCTTGAATGTTTAACCTACAAGGAATGGTTACATACATATTATACAAATAGGATAAATATGAGGTGTCAATTAGGACATGGTAGCCCATATTCCTGTTGCAATGGTTATAATTGTTCACAACCACTAGGATAGATCAAACCATACAATGGTGTTGACATGTAGCTATGACTTATGGTTTATAAAATAGGAGAGCTAACTAGGACAAGGATCTTGGTGACAAATTTGTGTAGGTTGTCATGCAAAACTTGAGATTTGAGGTATGCTCTATTGAACTAGATCCTCCTAGATCATTAAGTCTCAAGCACTTAGCATCATCATTGTTGTATCAACATTAATTGCATTTTCCATTTGTTGTCTTCCAACTTTTATCAAAATCTACCGAATCAACTACAAGCTTTTAACAAAGGAGTAAGTAGTGAACAAGTCGATTTCTAACATAACATTCCAAAAAAAAAATAAGCTCCTTCAAAACCACCTCAAATTTCAATCAGAGTATGATACATGAAGTACAACTTTGTTGTAGGCATTTAAAGTTCTAAGAATCAAGGTCAAATTGCACCAAAATTTTAGATCTATTATGCCATTGACAAACAGCAGCATTATTATGTCGTGGATGCAAGATTAAACCAAGATCACACACAATTTCAAAGTTCACGATGTACAATTATCATAATCCCTTAATCTCAAATCTGATTTTAAAAATAGAAAACAATTATCTTCCACAATCTTTTTAATCTCATCCTCTCTAATTTTAAAACACTTTACTTTTATTATTTTATTTATATTTTTAAATGCAATCTAATACACATTTCTAATCCAATAATTTATACATTTTATTTATCCTAAATACTTTATATAAAAAGTGCTTTGTTTTATTACACTTAAAATTAATCATTTAACTAATATTTATTTACACTAACTTTGGTACAATCCCAAGGTTATTGTCTACATGGGCATCCTCCATTACCCAAATCTCATCCCAATTATTCTATACACATAACCCTTGTTATTACCTTGTTGGTTAAAGGCTTGACAACAATACATGTTCTAGATAAGAGAAGCAGAGCCCCCTAACACACTTCAATATGTTTTTGTTAGATTGTTGGAATTATGAGAGACCTAAAATGCAAACCGAGGAAACCAAAGTTTCTTTATATTAAAGCCCACAAATCAATCTAAATTTGATTAGACTATAAAGAAAAATCCATAAATCCAGGCATTACAGGTGTTGTGCACATTGACTCATGATCTCATATTAACCATTATTCTATGTCCATTTTAAAGTGTGCTCATTTTTCTTATAGAAGATACTTGTTTAATAGTAAAATGTGCTTTGACATGACTCAACCATGTGACACAATCTTAGTCGCACTCACTTACACAAGAATTAAAAATGTTTTTAAAAGATATTATATAAAAAAAACTTATTTCCATCCAGTTGGAAAGCCAACACAGTTCCCTTTACTTTTTTTAGGAATCAAAAAGCAATGAAATTCAACATGATTTGTCTCTATCTAATGAAACATCACCACTTTTTATCTAGAAAGTAAAGGGAATGCTTTCAAAATAGAATAATAAGATATGATGGTGGAAATAATAATAGATGCTACCATCACAACTTTAGTTTGATTAGAAATTTTTAATAATTTGGTGTTCACATTTAGTCTATTAGATCAAGGATGAGTTGGTGACATTTTTATTTATTTATTTTGGATTTGAAGTTCGAAAATAGTTTATTATTTGTCTTTTTCTATTTTGGATTTGAAGTTAGAAAATAGTTTATTATTTGTCTTTTTCTATGGTAGTTTGTTATATTTAGTAATTAAGATTTTAGATAATTAGTCTTTCGTATCAATAATGATTGATTGATGGGTATTTACACCGTTAAATTTATCCGATATAATTTTGTGACATTTTTATTTATTTATTTTAGATTTGAAGTTAGAGAATAGTTTATTATTTGTCTTTTTTATGGTAATTTGTTATATTTAGTAATTAAGATTTTAGATAATTAGTCTTTCGTATCAATAATGATTGATTGATAGGTATTTACATCATCAAATTTATCAGATATAATTTCAAATTTTTATTACGTTGTTACATTTAGCAAAATTTGATTTATAATAAACTTATTATGATTGAAAAAACGTTACTTTTATCCAAGTAACATTCATTTAACTAACAATATATTTTAAATTGTATTGAGTATAGCTTTGATTTTATAATATCGAACCAACACATTTAACAAAATTCATTTTTTGTTAGTGTTGTTTCTTTTGGTTGTTGGTGTTGTTGTTTCTCAACTTCTATTTTTTCTTTTTTGTTGTTTTGTCTAAGGCAGACCTACGCGCCTTGCACTTTGGTCTTTTGACCTACATATTTCTATTTAGATTTTTGTTTAATATTGTTTTAAATTCTTGAATCAGAACCCTTTCCTTACTTATCAAAAATAAAATAAAATTCATGAAACAATTTTAATATAAAATTAGCTTTTTATATAACTAATAACATATTTTAAAATCTAAATATTGCTCTATCTCACTATGGGTTGGGGGGCCTAGCTCAATTGGCTAAAGCATCCTATTGCAGAAAAGAGGTCACGAGGTCTAGTCTCCCCTTGTCCTCGTGGTATGAGAGAGCGTGTCGCGCCATCATCACTGATCACGTGAAAAAAATTTACCAAGCGCACTACAATTTATAAGGAGGTTACTCGATTCGTACACTCTAAAAAAAATATGTTTTAAAATCTGAAAATAATATTAACCTAATTTTTATATTAATAGAATTGTAGAGGTAAACGTAATGTATTTTTCCTCATATTTTCCTAGGTTATAGAAATGTGTGAAAGCATCGTAATATTTGTGTACTTATGAATGATGTTTGTTTGACAAGGATAAATAGTCTTGTTAATGATGTGAATAATTGAGGTGTAGTTGGAAGTCCCTTCCCCGGGATTGACGTTGACGTTTGGAAAGGATTAATGAACCGAATTTTGGCAAAGATCTTGTCGTACTAAATACAAGCAATCGATTCTATTTCAGTCTCCTCATGCTCATCCATCTCTATTTCTATTTTAAAACTCAAATTACTTTTCTTTTCTCTTTCTTATAATATTAAAGTTTATTAATAATCTAAGAAGAGGCAAACAAACTAGGTATTTGAAGTTTGAACCGTTCACTATGAGGTAGGTGGTATCTAGATAGATCCTCTTTATTTACATTGTAGTTAAGACTGACTCCAACATTATGAGAGTAGGAGAAATTGTCTTTTCTTAATTATTTATAATAAATTATATAGTTTATTTTATCAACATTTTTAATGGAGTTAGAATATGAAAATATTAGATGAAATGAATAATTTTATAATTATGATTCTAGGGCTGTGGTTTGGTGGATGTTTAGTTTGGTTGTGATTCTTTGTAAGTGTATTAATATTGTTTTTATCTTTTATATATTATATTTTTATTATGTGTGAAGGATTGAAGTTTTGTCTATTTAATTTCTTTTGGTTGGTCTTTTGATTCATCTCCTCACTTTTTGGAATGATCTTGCTACTAGGAATGTTTTGGGATGAAACACCCACCAAACCTAAATGCTTCCTTTGTTTATGTTTCCTACAAACACAAGAATGCCGATGAAAGCGTCAAATGATTAATCATTAGGATGATGTTCCTTTAGTAGATATCCCCTCAAAGAGTCTACTTATTTAATTATTAGTCTACATTGTCAAGCTTTGTTAGACACGTTTACTAGTGCTTGGCCCTCTTACAAATTGTTGAAAATTTAGGTGGACAAAGAATGACAACCAAAGATTCAAGGTGATTTGACATTTTAATATGTGCAAGTGGTTTTTCATTATTTACTTTTATGTCAAAGAGGAGAACGTCTTGTTCTTTCACAATAGTCCTTTATTTTTAGGCACTTGCACCTTGTACTTCAATTATATGACACTTGATTTTGATTCAATAAAAGAATCACCCTCAAGGACATCAATTTGTGTAAGACTTCTATTCCACCCCATGCATTTATGGAATGGTATAGCCTTAAAGGTAATTGGAAATCCTATTAGGATATACAAAATCAAAGTAGACCCAAAAAAATTATGATGTTGTTTGGCTTTGTGGGGAAGTTGATCTCTTTAATTAGCCTGTAAAGGCTATTAATTTGAAACTGAAAGATTTAGCTTTCACTCAAAGGATTGATTGTGAGTGCATCCCTCAAATGTAATTTATGTCATGAGCATTGACATTTTGAAGGGAACTACCTTAAAAAGCCTAAACCTAACCATTAGATAGAGGGTCAAAATAAATACTTTAAAAAGTCTAGTAGGAAAATGATTAGGCAAAAAGAAAACCCAAATACTTTTATTAAAAATCTGTCTTTTGCCAACCCCTTTAATCTCTTATTCCAAGGTGTTGCTTATATGAAACGTTTATGTGCTTCTACAATAGAAAATGAGGTGTCTAAATAGACAACATTACCTAAAGGCATAATTAAAAAGGAATGATTAGTACTAGTCCTTAAAGATGTATAAGAGGTGGAAGAAAATGATGGCCTTACTTCATTTGTCATTAGTCAAAAAATAAAAGGAAGAAGAATGTTGAAGTTGGATCTAAAGAGACTTTCAAGAATATTACAACTATCAATCAATCCATTTTGGATTTAGGATTCAACGCTCAAAGCTAAAAGAAAAATACAACAAACAATGGTGGTTCTCTTCTAATTTTAGAAGTTTTGTTGATGTGTTGAGTTTCTCG
>VDFB02279819.1:0-46677 GCA_007258455.2 Sequoia sempervirens | reverse complement strand
TTTGAGTCAAAACTGAGAATACATGGATTATGTCGTGGATGCAAGATTAAACCAAGATCACACACAATTTCAAAGTTCACGATGTACAATTATCATAATCCCTTAATCTCAAATCTGATTTTAAAAATAGAAAACAATTATCTTCCACAATCTTTTTAATCTCATCCTCTCTAATTTTAAAACACTTTACTTTTATTATTTTATTTATATTTTTAAATGCAATCTAATACACATTTCTAATCCAATAATTTATACATTTTATTTATCCTAAATACTTTATATAAAAAGTGCTTTGTTTTATTACACTTAAAATTAATCATTTAACTAATATTTATTTACACTAACTTTGGTACAATCCCAAGGTTATTGTCTACATGGGCATCCTCCATTACCCAAATCTCATCCCAATTATTCTATACACATAACCCTTGTTATTACCTTGTTGGTTAAAGGCTTGACAACAATACATGTTCTAGATAAGAGAAGCAGAGCCCCCTAACACACTTCAATATGTTTTTGTTAGATTGTTGGAATTATGAGAGACCTAAAATGCAAACCGAGGAAACCAAAGTTTCTTTATATTAAAGCCCACAAATCAATCTAAATTTGATTAGACTATAAAGAAAAACCCATAAATCCAGGCATTACAGGTGTTGTGCACATTGACTCATGATCTCATATTAACCATTATTCTATGTCCATTTTAAAGTGTGCTCATTTTTCTTATAGAAGATACTTGTTTAATAGTAAAATGTGCTTTGACATGACTCAACCATGTGACACAATCTTAGTCGCACTCACTTACACAAGAATTAAAAATGTTTTTAAAAGATATTATATAAAAAAAACTTATTTCCATCCAGTTGGAAAGCCAACACAGTTCCCTTTACTTTTTTTAGGAATCAAAAAGCAATGAAATTCAACATGATTTGTCTCTATCTAATGAAACATCACCACTTTTTATCTAGAAAGTAAAGGGAATGCTTTCAAAATAGAATAATAAGATATGATGGTGGAAATAATAATAGATGCTACCATCACAACTTTAGTTTGATTAGAAATTTTTAATAATTTGGTGTTCACATTTAGTCTATTAGATCAAGGATGAGTTGGTGACATTTTTATTTATTTATTTTGGATTTGAAGTTCGAAAATAGTTTATTATTTGTCTTTTTCTATTTTGGATTTGAAGTTAGAAAATAGTTTATTATTTGTCTTTTTCTATGGTAGTTTGTTATATTTAGTAATTAAGATTTTAGATAATTAGTCTTTCGTATCAATAATGATTGATTGATGGGTATTTACACCGTTAAATTTATCCGATATAATTTTGTGACATTTTTATTTATTTATTTTAGATTTGAAGTTAGAGAATAGTTTATTATTTGTCTTTTTTATGGTAATTTGTTATATTTAGTAATTAAGATTTTAGATAATTAGTCTTTCGTATCAATAATGATTGATTGATAGGTATTTACATCGTCAAATTTATCAGATATAATTTCAAATTTTTATTACGTTGTTACATTTAGCAAAATTTGATTTATAATAAACTTATTATGATTGAAAAAACGTTACTTTTATCCAAGTAACATTCATTTAACTAACAATATATTTTAAATTGTATTGAGTATAGCTTTGATTTTATAATATCGAACCAACACATTTAACAAAATTCATTTTTTGTTAGTGTTGTTTCTTTTGGTTGTTGGTGTTGTTTCTCAACTTCTATTTTTTCTTTTTTGTTGTTTTGTCTAAGGCAGACCTACGCGCCTTGCACTTTGGTCTTTTGACCTATGTATTTCTATTTAGATTTTTGTTTAATATTGTTTTAAATTCTTGAATCAGAACCCTTTCCTTACTTATCAAAAAAAATTCAATTCATGAAACAATTTTAATATTAAATTAGCTTTTTATATAACTAATAACATATTTTAAAATCTAAATATCGCTCTATCTCACTATGGGTTGGGGGGTCTAGCTCAATTGGCTAAAGCATCTTGTTGTAGGAAAGAGGTCACGAGGTCTAGTCTTCCCTTGTCCGCATGGTATCAAAGAGTGTGTCGTGCCATCATCACTGATCACGTGAATTTTTTTTACCAAGCGCATTACAATTTATAAGGAGGTTACTCAATTCGTACACTCTAAAAAAAACATGTTTTAAAATCTGAAAATAATATTAACCTAATTTTTATATTAATAGAATTGTAGAGGTAAACGTAGTGTATTTTTCCTCATATTTTTTCCTAGGTTATAGAAATGTGTGAAAGCATCGTAATATTTGTGTACTTATGAATGATGTTTGTTTGGCAAGGATAAATAGTCTTGTTAATGATGTGAATAATTGAGGTGTAGTTGGAAGTCCCTTCCCCGGGATTGACGTTGACGTTTGGAAAGGGTTAATGAACCGAATTTTGGCAAAGATCTTGTCGTACTAAATACAAGCAATCGATTCTATTTCAGTCTCCTCATGCTCATCCATCTCTATTTCTATTCTAAAACTCAAATTACTTTTCTTTTCTCTTTCTTATAATATTAAAGTTTATTAATAATCTAAGAAGAGGCAAACAAACTAGGTATTTGAAGTTTGAACCGTTCACTATGAGGTAGGTGGTATCTAGATAGATCCTCTTTATTTACATTGTAGTTAAGACTGACTCCAACATTATGAGAGTAGGAGAAATTGTCTTTTCTTAATTATTTATAATAAATTATATAGTTTATTTTATCAACATTTTTAATGGAGTTAGAATATGAAAATATTAGATGAAATGAATAATTTTATAATTATGATTCTAGGGCTGTGGTTTGGTGGATGTTTAGTTTGGTTGTGATTCTTTGTAAGTGTATTAATATTGTTTTTATCTTTTATATATTATATTTTTATTATGTGTGAAGGATTGAAGTTTTGTCTATTTAATTTCTTTTGGTTGGTCTTTTGATTCATCTCCTCACTTTTTGGAATGATCTTGCTACTAGGAATGTTTTGGGATGAAACACCCACCAAACCTAAATGCTTCCTTTGTTTATGTTTCCTACAAACACAAGAATGCCGATGAAAGCGTCAAATGATTAATCATTAGGATGATGTTCCTTTAGTAGATATTCCCCTCAGAGAGTCTACTTATTTAATTATTAGTCTCCATTGTCAAGCTTTGTTGGACACGTTTACTAGTGCTTGGCCCTCTTACAAATTGTTGAAAATTTAGGTGGACAAAGAATGACAACCAAAGATTCAAGGTGATTTGACATTTTAATATGTGCAAGTGGTTTTTCATTATTTACTTTTATGTCAAAGAGGAGAACGTCTTGTTCTTTCACAATAGTCCTTTATTTTTAGGCACTTGCACCTTGTACTTCAATTATATGACACTTGATTTTGATTCAATAAAAGAATCACCCTCAAGGACATCAATTTGTGTAAGACTTCTATTCCACCCCATGCATTTATGGAATGGTATAGCCTTAAAGGTAATTGGAAATCCTATTAGGATATACAAAATCAAAGTCGACCCAAAAAAATTATGATGTTGTTTGGCTTTATGTGGAAGTTGATCTCTTTAATTAGCCTGTAAAGGCTATTAATTTGAAACTAAAAGATTTAGCTTTCACTCAAAGGATTGATTGTGAGTGCATCCCTCAAATGTAATTTATGTCATGAGCATTGACATTTTGAAGGGAACTACCTTAAAAAGCCTAAACCTAACCATTAGATAGAGGGTCAAAATAAACATTTTAAAAAGTCTAGTAGGAAAATGATTAGGCAAAAAGAAAACCCAAATACTTTTATTAAAAATCCGTCTTTTGCCAACCCCTTTAATCTCTTATTCCAAGGTGTTGCTTATATGAAACGTTTATGTGCTTCTACAATAGAAAATGAGGTGTCTAAATAGACAACATTACCTAAAGGCATAATTAAAAAGGAATGATTAGTACTAGTCCTTAAAGATGTATAAGAGGTGGAAGAAAATGATGGCCTTACTTCATTTGTCATTAGTCAAAAAATAAAAGGAAGAAGAATGTTGAAGTTGGATCTAAAGAGACTTTCAAGAATATTACAACTATCAATCAATCCATTTTGGATTTAGGATTCAACGCTCAAAGCTAAAAGAAAAATACAACAAACAATGGTGGTTCTCTTCTAATTTTAGAAGTTTTGTTGATGTGTTGAGTTTCTCGCTAATCTATTCATTTGTTTGTAGACTTGGGCTCATCTTTATTATACCACTTAAAATCTTTATCTCTATTACTACAATATTTATAATCCTATAATATTTTATAATTAATAAATCACTTTTTTAAATTAAATAAATAGGGGCAAGGACTTTGTAGTCATGCAACCTAACTTTGCAACCCTCAAGCTCATAAATAGTAAGTCAAATTTATTTTTAAAAAATTGATACAACTTTATAATTAAGTCAAGAGCTTAAAGCTATCATTTGGGGTTTCAAGCATCAACGACACAATCACATTAGCTATATCTCTGTTGAGTTATCCAAAACACCCAAAAAAGTTAGACCGAAAAATATGCATCACGTCATATATTAACAATTGTCTTATGTGTTACCATATGATTAATTGTTTCCTTCATATAACTTTTGAAAACAAAATATTCTATCTAATAACTATCAATACTTTACTTTACAAATAATAAATAAATAATTGAGATTATATCTATTAAAACCCACTTTCTCTCCTCAATCCTCTTTCAATTTACTCCATTTTTTTTGGAGCAACTAATCGCTTATCAACATCATTAGATCTGAGGAATACTTTACAATCTTTACCAACTTTCAACAGAATAATGATGCCTTTTTTTTGACATTTAAATATTTTATCAGAAACAAGGTTTTCTTTTATAGTGTTGTCAGGTAAAGTGGTAAAGAAAGGAACTATTCATGAAATAGCATAAATGTAGTGGGAAGCTTAAAGATTTGTTTTTTAGTATTGCAAAGCAGAGCATCTAGGCTAACACTGACATCAGCACGTGCATGTCAAAACAGTCAAATTTGGAGGATTTTTTTTTGATGGGTTTCTATTCTTGCTAAACTAGAATAGCTCTTCCATAGACTTAGCTAGACAATTAATCATTTACCTTATAATGCCTTACTACTTTATATCTTTTACTTTGCTTTTTATTCTTGAGAAAATGTATGAAATTGCTTTTCCACAATCATTACTTCGAATTCCAATTTATTCTTCTCCTTTTCACCAAACGATGACCGAAGAAAGCAAATAAGTCAATATCAAATGATAAGGTGACACGAATAAAAGGTGTACTAGGGCTCATATAGGGACAAATGTGTCCACTGGACCCCACAACATATATGGGATATTTGATATTATATGAACAAGAAGAATTGTTATTTAAAAAAAAAAATTGAGTATTTTTAAATTTAATTGTTTAAGTTGTATTATGTTATAATTTGTGATTTATTATTAAAAATGATATAGGGATTTTTTTTGTTTCATTTTTGTGATTAGTCGTATAGATAATTTGAAATATAGTATAAAAAAATGAAATAATTTAATTTAAAACACTTGAAATTTTCATGGATTGTGGAAAAATCATGGATACTATTAAAATTTAGGTTAAGAAATATGATAGTAAATATATTTGATTTGATTTGATTTAGAATTGTGATATATTATGTTGTGTCAATTAGAAAATTAAAATTAAAAGACAAACTTATTTAATTAATTTTGATAATAGAGAAATTGTTGTCTATTGTCTTGATCACAAGTTTTAAAAATTATAAATTAAAATGGCATGTTCTTAGATGTATTGTTAGTAGAACAATAAAAAATAAATTATACTATTAAAATTTAGGTTAAGAAATATGATACTG
The DNA here is from genome assembly GCA_007258455.2 of Sequoia sempervirens. NCBI lineage: Eukaryota > Viridiplantae > Streptophyta > Pinopsida > Cupressales > Cupressaceae > Sequoia > Sequoia sempervirens. The sequence goes on along the minus strand of VDFB02279819.1, from coordinate 40,828 downwards.
AATATAATTGATTTGATTTGATATAGAATTGTGAGATTATGTCATGTCATTTAGAATATTAAAATTAAAAGACATAAACTTATTTGATTAATTTTGGTAATAGAAAATAGTTGTCTATTGTCTTGATCGCGAGTTTTAAAAATTATAAATTAAAATTGTATGTCCTTGGATGCATTGTTAGTAGAACAATAATAAATAAATTAAACCATTATTAGAATTTGGTGACGGTTGAATCCATGACATGTAATCAATTTGGACAAAAATCATGGTGCACAATTGAACTTGATTTCCCATAGACAACCGTCTATTTGCAAAATTAATTTGGAAGATTTTGGACTTATATGCCTATAACCAAAGCTTCCTCTAAATGTTTAGATATGCAATAAAGAGATTGGTAGTGTTACAAACACCTTTTCAAGGAGTTTGTTAAACAAAGTAATTCTCGCTTGGTCAAACTCCTATATGGACTAATTTAATGGCTTTGGAACAAAAGATTGAAGAAAGATGAAAGTGGTTGCAAGCAATTGAATAAGATTCCAAAAACGTCACTATTGTACACAAGTTGATATAATGTTATTTCTCTAGTTATGCTTTTTGTGGATGTATAATGAATAATCTTAAAATTTAATGATGTGTTGAATGAATTAAGGTATGTCCTTTTATACAATGTCAAGTATAATACAATTTAATGTTTTCACACTTCAAGTTGACACATAATACTCAATAAGGTGATGACATGGGCTTGAATTGAATGTAACTTTAAAAGATGAAGGGTTTATGTTATGCCATGAATTTGAACCAAATGGATAAATGGATACATTGGAGACTAAGACCAATCCCTACGGATGTGTGAAGGAAAGGTTCAAGGAATATGCCAACTCTTAATGCAAAAATAAATAAATTATAAAGTAGTCATTACATAAAGGCTTACCATGTGAAAGTGAATCTAAAAGAAAGGTGAAACGTACAAGGTGTGCAATTTTAATCAATACCATTACACCAATCTAATAAGGAAAGTCCCTTTGAAAAATCTACCCATGTGAGATAATTGACTTCATAATAAGCTTTTACATCAAATTTTAAATAGTAATAATTTATCTTTGTCAAATCCACCAAACTCCTTTGAGTGGTGAGAGGATAAATATACTTACAACTAGCATGGATGAGTCCAAGTACAACCCAAGTACAACGTCTTTAGAGTAATAAATGTGTATTGATGTCATTTTTTCCTCATTACATATAACATGAATTTAGGGTTACTCAAGTACCTAGATACACACTAATTTGTTCTAAATTATCATTTTTTTGCGGGAAGCAATTTTTGGTGGCTAATTTATTACAATTGAAATGTGGTTTATTCTCTCCAACCCCTTAAGCAACACTTTTGTATTCAAGGATCCTAGTTTGGCTTTGATGTCATGTTATTTTTCACGAACTATTTAGGGTACAAACTGATAACTACACATGAACATACTAGGGTGAGATCTACCACTGAGCTACTAGCTCTTTTTATTGAAAATATGTTAGGCAGGCTCCTCTTTACAATTCAAATATGACTCATTTTTTTCAATTTCTCTTTGAGTCATATTATGTAGATAAATCTCACAATTTTCTAATTCTTTCACCATAATTTACATTTTAAATAATTTTTTCTTCTTCAAGATCACCATTCAAAAATATATCTTTCACATCCATTTGATATATGTCTCATCCAAATTATGTCACAATAAAAATACAATTACAATAATTTTATATCCATTCTAATAAAAAAATATCTTTATAATAAATTTCTATCACCATAAAATAAACAATATATATAGATTTTTAATAATATATCTTATTTAATAACTTTTTAAAAAATAAAAACACCAAATATATAAATAATTATATAATTAAAAGTTAAATTTGCATCTTATAATATGTTTTGAAGTGGACTATAACCATTAAATAGACCATGAAATTTCAATTTCAATTTTAGTTTAAAGATAACCTTTTAACATTTTTTAAAGAAGGAAAATTCATCACAATTTAAGCTTATCTTAAAGCTATTTTTTAAGCCATCTCAAGTTAAATATGAATTTAGTCATTAAAACATATTTTTTAATTTCACTTCAAGGTGTGATAATTTCTTCAAACTTTATCATCTTACAATATATTTATTATATATAAAGATAAAGATAAATCATATATTTTTTAAATTATTTATTTTTAATATATAATTCATATTTTATATTTAAAAATAATAATTTTATGAACAAATTTAATAGTTAAATAGAAATGTGAGCGTTATGAAATCAATAACAAAAAATAATAAAAAATAAGATAATGTTTAAATATAAATTAATTTGTTTTATAAATAAACAAATAATATTATCAAATTAGAATTTTAATTAAATTAGAAAATAATTCTTTAAATTAAATATTGGCAATATAATCTATATATAAGATATATTTATACATACATAATCTATTTCTTTTGTTATTTTCAAATTAAGGTATCTAAATTTATACATTATTATAAACACCATCCACATGCAAAGGCAAAGAATTATAAGATTGAAAACAATAATAAAAATTTCATGATATTAGTTTATTTAACACAATGTAAAGGACGAGAAGGACGATCGCCAAAGAAAATATTATTCCAATTGAAAGCAATTACGATAGCGTAACATGCTAATACTGTCTAAAAAACGAGTCTATTTTTCAAGACAATTCAACACAGTCCATTTCTCAAAATGAAAAAAAGTCAATTATTCGTACAACTTCGATTCATACTCCCAAAACCAACAAACTACAAAAACGACAGAGATTATTATAAACAAATAAAATTACCATTTCCCCAAAAATTAATCTATTCCATACTTTAATTACAATTTACAAAACTCCTCCCTAATAATCCAACTCATAACTCCATCAATCATATGCAAGGGCCTCTCGTACATCCCCCCAATCACCCAAGTATTAAAAAGCCAACTTAAAACTCTTGTTTGTCTTTATTTTATGAGGAGAGAGACAGATAGGCATAAAATTAAATAAGGGGAATTTATTTACTCAATAAATTTTAATTTTATAATTTCGCATTCAAATGGGATCAAAGGGAAGTTTTAAAATACCAGGCAGAAGAAGACAAAAGAAATTCCACGACCCACTTAAGAGGGGTGCCAAGTGGAGTAGAAGAGGACGTCACAAAGTGGCCTTTGGATACTCGTTGGGGACACAGTGGCATACAGTGGCATGTGCAAAATCTAATATTATCACCAAACCCATGCACGTTGATTAATTAAAGCAATACCCCAAAACGTCAGTAGTTGTCACTACACGGAACGGGCCCACAGGCGGCTGCCGTTCCGTTAGGCCAACGCCCCGTCGAGGAAGCGGTGAACGGACGTAGCGGTGGACACAAGATGCTGACAAAAGCAAAGCCAGCCGACCGTCCCGTCCCCGTTCCGTCGAGCTTCCTTTGGATTTATTCGCCCACGTTCCGTCGCTGTCATAGGACCGTGCCCTGTTGCTTCCCCGCCTGCCTGTGGGGCCCAGATTATTGTTTTTCCTCCTCCTTTCCATACAAGTTGCAGAGCCGAATTTACCCCCGGCCGTCTGGTTAACAGAAAATTATGGAGTCCAGTTCCCGACAAAACACTAGTTATTTCCCGCTTCATTTAGAGAGGGCTTGGAAGCTTCCGCCATCCGCCGCCTTCAAACAAATGCTAAAATTTAGCCAAGGTTAGTTTTGATAGGAGGTCAAAGCTGAACAGGAGATTGGTTTAAATTAAGCAGGGGTTAGGGAGAGCTTTTGAGGAGGGAGCAAACTGGAGGGAGGCTGGGTGGGGGGTTAATGTTAATCTTTAGGCTAAAGCTTATGCTGATGTTAATGTGAATGTGAATGTGAATGAATGCCAATAACAAAGGCTAAGGCTGAGGCAGTGGCATTGGCATTGGAGCAGAGGCTGACATTGTTGTTTGGTCCAACATTCATGGCTGTCAAGTAAATCTAATCTGATTTTGCAGTGACCTTGTACCTTCTCAATGACAGTTGTTCAGTCAACACCCACATTTGTTATATCAATGGCTGTTGAGTTTGTAAGGGAACTGTTTTGCAGCCTTTGATAGTGTTCTATAGCCTTAAAAGGTAAGGTCCTGTGGGTTTTTTTGGGTGAGGTTGCTTCTCACTTAATATATAGGTTATTGATTTGGGTATGGGAAATTTGTGCTCTTTCTCGTGATGGGTATTTTTGCTTTAGATGGGAGTGTGTCATGTAGAGCTAGCTGGGTTCCAGAAGCCATGAAAGTATAGTGATCACATGGAGGAGTGTGGGGACACCAGATCCCATGGCTATAGTTTCAGTACATGATATGGGTGGTTGTTGATAGTTAGATGCATTTTTCTGGAGTGTACAGAATGTTTTGATTTAAATAGGGGACTCTTGCACAGTCCAGTAACTAGTCAAAGCACTAATAACTGAAGTTAGCTCCCTTTATGATGCGTGGGTTGAATGTTAGAAGGAACATATGGTTTTATTGGTACCATTGAACCTGCAGCTTAATCTGACAAAAGAAAAAAAAAATCTTCATTTCATTTTGCAGGTCTGGATCCAGCGAAATGGATGCATATGAAGCTACCAGGATTGTGTTCTCCAGGATCAAGAGCCTAGAGCCAGAAAACGTATCGAAAATTATGGGATATTTGTTGTTACAGGACCATGGTGAACAGGAAATGATTAGGTTGGCTTTCAGTCCGGAGACCTTGATTCAGTCCTTGATTGCCAAGGCTAAGAAAGAACTTGGTTTAATACAGCAGCAAGGATCTCCTTCAGTTCAATCATATATATCCAGAATTAATCGTCAAAATCTGCCTCTACAGCCTCTACAGATATCCCAGGTTTCCTCCAGGGTTTTCTCTTCTCCAAATGCCCTCTCACCTCATGCGCCTCCATGGGGATCCTCTCATATTAATTCTCCACAGGCCAGGTCCCTGCCAAACAATTTTCATGTACACCCCAATGAGTTACACCCTAATACTACTACCGTAACTAGTGTTAGTGTTAGTTCTACTACTAGTAGTACTAATAATGGGTATCTTAATTTCAGCCTACCAGATCAAGTTAACAAGCTCCCATTGATCTATAACATGGAGCAACCTCATGGCCTTGCAGATTCAGAGTTTCAGCTGCAAGATCAGCTTTCATATCTCACCGATTCATCAGAATCTCCAAATTCCCATAGCAATTATTTTAGCTACCCAGATATGCTAGCATACTACAGTGGAAACCAGCTTTTGAGCATGGATCATATGAACCAGACAACTAGCAATGGTGTTGTACCTAAACGGCTTAGTTCAATTGCTGATATTTGCAATATCAGTAGTAGTGCTCCAGATGCAGTAGCTGGATCCACTTCGGCTTGGAAGCCATGCATGTATTTTGCTCGTGGGTATTGCAAGAATGGGGACAATTGCAGGTTTCTTCATGGTAATAGTGCGAGGGGGGAGAGTGATTATAGTGATGAGATCATGGGATCGAGTAATGGGTCATTACAAAAATTTGAGTTGTTGGAGTTGCAGGAGCTGCTCCGAGGAAGGAGGTCACCAGTTTCTCTACCTCAGGTCTATGGGGAGAGGTTCGGAAAGATTCTCCAAGCTGAAATTAGCCCAAGGTATGAACAAGTCAGTTAAGGTCTAAACTTGAAACATACTTCTCTGTTATTGCTGGGTGCTTCAAATGCAATTATGCCCAGACTTTAAAAGCAAGTTTCAGTCTAATCTATTAGCATTAGCCCATTGTAGAGCAGAGACGAATTGCTAATGAAATCAATACATAACCTTTTTTAAACTTGGAGGTTTAGCAGATACAGGAGTGAGCGAGAGCTTGATCGCACCTTAGCTCCAGCCAACCCTGGATCTCGCCAAATTTACCTGACTTTTCCTGCAGAGAGTACTTTCAAGGAGGAGGATGTATCCAATTATTTCAGGTAAATAATATCATGGAACTGCAGATTCAATAGGCAATGTGCTTTTGAGTGTTACTATTCTAATGTTGTGGGACGCCCATTTGTTGTTCATTCTATGCTGTGTTTTGGCAGCATTTTTGGACCAGTGCAGGATGTGAGGATTCCTTATCAGCAAAAGAGAATGTTTGGATTTGTGACATTTATGTATCAAGAGACTGTAAAAATAATTCTAGCTAAAGGAAATCCTCATTATGTCTGCGATGCACGAGTTCTTGTTAAACCATACAGAGAAAAAGGATCCAAATCTGTAGACAGGTAATCTATAATTCGACCTGAAATTTCAGATCCTCTCATGTTCTAAAAATTACGTTATATTTATTTGCATTGGGTATATATTTTGTTTACATAATTTGGTTGTACTGGGCGTGTTCCAGGAAGTATTCAAGCTACATGACTACTCCAAATATGGATATAAGGGACTGTAATTTGCATCTTGGTGCGTTCTCTTTGTGATTACTAAAAATATTGTGTAGGTTACAATTGTTCAGAATTGCAGTTAGTTACTTGGAAGAAATGATTTGAGAATTGCAGGTCCTCCTAGATTGATAGAGAGTAACTCAGATGCAATGAGAAGACAATTAGAGGAACAAGACCTGGAACAAGCCATTGAACTCGAAGCCAGAAGACTTGCAGAGCTACAGCTGGCTGACAGACAGGGACCCCAAATTTCTGTAACTCCAAAAAACCCCACTCCAAGCCATGAAAACAGGCTTTCCAATGGTCCAAACCATTCTGAAGAGGAGGCCACAGCTTCAGAAGGTCATAAATTATGAAGCTTTATGTTTAAACTTTTTAAGCTACTGTGTACTTCAAAAAGAAATCAATACATTGGCTTTGCAATCATTCTCTACTTGATTCTTTGGTGCAGACATCAGCAGCTCTGCATTAGCAGACCATTTTGCTTATCTGCTTCAGGTCTTAGATAGTGAGCCCGGCTATGAAGAACGCCCAACACAAATTGATCATCATCAGGACAGGTAAAACTGAAAACACATTATTCTACACAATTTGAATTATGTACTAATAACATCAAACTCATAATAAACCTCATAAAAAATTCTGCAGATGTCCTATACCAAATGGTGCAATCAGAATGTGAAAATTAGTACCCAGTTCAAGGTGCGATGCCAGGATGCAAGATTGGTTAAATTTTTATCGAACTAATCTTTTGCTAAGAGGATGAAATTTTATCATTTTACTTGTAAAACATATATCTTATGCAATCGAGTTTTATGGTGCCTGCAGATACTTTTATTAATACCAACCATTGAGACCATCTGGAGAGACAGATATATCAAACATTGAAATTTTTTATAGGGAATATTTATGTTATGTATTGTTTATGCTATGAATACGGATGTAAACTCAGTACGAAGTGGCAGGAGGACATTTAAGAAAACAAAAAGAAGACGGATGATGTCTGCAACTGGGTTGTCCACTGCAATGCGTATTATTGTATGATTTAAAATGCGGACAGGCGACGGTCGACCTTAGCAGGGTACCGCCAGCTGTACGTACTCATGTCTTCACGGAAAAGTCTAAGACACCGTACAAGTAGCTTTGAATGAATTCTGAGAAAGAAGAAAAGGCAGGGCTCGTTGTGATGGGAAAGCGGGCAGTCGGGCAATTCATTATGGAAAACAACTACCTATTGTAGTACCAAATTTACTTACAAAAAAAGTGTACAGCAATACACAACCCCACGCCAGAGACACAGAATTTTATTAGCTTATACTTGTATCCATTCAAGTTCTATATTTCTGGTACGATGGAAGAAATTAAAAAATATCTCAAAAGCTTATTTCTTAAAGGATTCACGACTTGTGCACCTAGGACTGATTTAAAATGTCTCTGGACTGATTCAAATTATGTTTGACAAGTTAATTTAACGGTACAGATATCTTCTAAATTTTTAGATCGAGTTATTTGATGAGTTAACTCCACAAAATTGTTTTTGAAATCAACTGTACTTGTTTTGGTAATGATTTATCTTGTTTTTATCGACAATTTGGATCACATTTAATGATTTATCTTGTTTTTATCAATGATTCGGATCACATTCAACAATTGAATATGTTTTTGCATCAATGATTCGAATCACATGATCTATCATGTGTTTGTATGGACGATTTGGATCACACTCAACAATCTATCATGTTTTTGTATCGACAATGCAAATCACACTCAATGATTTATCTTGTTTTTGTATTGAAATTCGGATCACACTCAACAATAGATCATGTTTTTACATCAATGATTTGAATAAGATGCAAAGATCTATCATGTGTTTGTATGGACAATTTGAATTACACTCAGCGATCTATCATATTTTTGTACCGACAATTCGGATCACACACGACAATCTATCATGTGTTTATATCGACGATTCAGATCACACATGACAATCTAACATGTTTTTGTATCGACGATTTGGATCACACTCAATGATCTATCATATTTTTATATCGATGATTCAAATCACTCAACGACTTATCATAGATCACACTTAACAATCTATCATATTTTTATATCGATGATTCAAATCACAGTCAACAAAGCTTATCATGAAAAGACATGATTTTCTTATTCTTTAAAAGAAAATCCTTAATTTCAAAACTTAGTAATTGAAATGATTCTCAAACTTTTGTTTTGATTTACTGCATCATTTTACTTGACAAGTTAACTGCTTGAAATTCTCATAATCAATTATTTCTTACTGGAAAGAACAAGATATGCCAGTCGCTTCCATTCATTTGTGATGGGTGATGATGACAGTAGCAAGCTTCCAAAACTCGAACCCACATGGGGCTGACATGCATCTGGCCCACGGGGATAATTATTTGCATTAAATTAAATTTCTGAAAGTCCGTCGTGCAGCTGGTGGGTCAGGCTAAATAATTTATATGTCTATATCTGTATCATCAAGGACTGTTTCTGCTCTGCAAGTCAAATTAATAAAAGGAGAAGTGATCAGGAAACAATAACGGTGCTTTCATAGATTCGTCGTCTTGTATAGAACTTGTGGGAAATCTACGTGTAAAATGAAGAAAGAGTCGCTAGATTTCAAAATGATTTTGGTTATGATCTTCCCTGTTAAAAAAACTAATAAAAGTTGTCAGCGTTTATGTTTGTGTGGTAGTGCGTGGGGCATGTGTATATACGTACATAAACATAACGATAAAAAGGAGAGGAGAGGACTCAAGGACGGCTGGTCCAAGGACGGCTTTCACTGTGCACTGTGGGGCGACAAAAAGGCAATTCATGCCTCCCCTCCCCTTTAAATCTCTCTTTTCAATCATAAATAAAAAAATTGTCCAGGCTCTGGTACTGCATTACCTGTTGCTATTAGCTATCGATGGTTAGACTTAGATTTGGTGGGTTGGTTACAAGTTGTAAGAAGAGATGATTGTAGGGATGATATCTCTGTAATAATGCATTTAGTTAGGAGATTTTTTTTTTCTATTTGTAGAAATTAGTTATTAATAAATGTTTAAAATTTAATTGGTTGGGACGTGAGGTGAGATGATTGTTGGGATCATATATTTCTTTAAATTGTGTAATAATGTATTTAGTTGGAACAATAATTATTTATTTGTACAAATAGTACATTTAGTTGGAGCACCTTCGAACGTAATAAGTAAGTATACTTGAGTACGATCAAGTGTTTAGAACAGAAATGAAGGTCGTACTCTTACCACCACCTACTTTAATTTTTTCATTTTTTAATTATTTTATTCCCTTGATGTATAAGGGAGTTTTTATATTGAGAAAATGCAATGTACAAGAGGAGAAATGCAGTTAGAAACTGCAAAAGAACAAAACAACAATTACAAACCAGCACCGGAAACAACGCTGCCAACTAAAGAAAATACATCACAATTACAGCTCATAGAAACAAGCTGAAACAACAACATGGCTAAACAGAGAAGCAGAAACATTGATCAACAACAAAAGAAGAGAGCTGAAGCAGCAAAATCAAAACTGGGACCTCAGAGCCTGTGATATATGAGGGTCCTTTTTACTTAAAAGCTGATTCACCTAAAACTTGATTTGATGAATGTGATCCTCTAGCATAAGACTTTTTTCAGACTTCGCCTGCAATTGCACGAATAAAGAAGCAAGACAATAAAATGTATCAGAGTAAAGCTTCAAAACTGCAGCTTCCTGGTGATTGCAATGAATGTTAAAAATTGCTTTACATCTAGTTCTCCATATATGCAACAATATGATCTGTCTGATACTAGCAGCAATAACATTATCATGCAGCCCTGTCCCCAAAAGAGCCTCTTTCCATCTTAATTTATGAGCAAATATAGCAGGCAAATCATTAAAAATAGAATTCCATTGCTTTTTAACAAATTGGCAGCCCCAAAAAATGTGCCAAATATCTTCAGTTTTAGAACAATAAGGACATTTACTTGGCTGAATCTTGATACATTTTAACTTGCCCCCGATGGGAAGCTTACAGTGGAGCACTTTCCAAGCAAGTAATTGAGCATCTGAAGAAGCTTTTGATTTCCAAATTTGATTAGAGAGTTTGGCCCAGAATTTTTCACTAAATTTGCAATGCCACTTAAGATTTAAACGAGGATTCAAAGGCTGGGCAGGAAGCAACTGTAAATACAACTTTTTTAAAGAAAATTTGAGAAAAGGATAAACTCCCAGCCAAAGCCAATCTTTAAAAAAACTGCAGTGTAAGGGGGTACATAGTTTCATAGACAATTCCACCGGAACCAAGGAGCAAACAAAAATTAAGAATGGTCTAAATTTATTACTCAGCTTAAAATGAGCTTTGACAGAATGCCATGAAAGCCAACTCAACGTGGAGAAATCCCAAAGATCCCCAACAATACAAACCCCTTTTTTGAACAGAAAATATGACTGTTTTGGAAAGCTTAAGGCTAGGGGCTGCTCATGATAACGAATGAGTTTATTCCACCAAATGGAGGAAGTGGAGAAGCTGAAACCATGTTGAAGAGAGGCCTCTCTCCATTGAACAAGATGACAAACAAATTGCCAAGCCTTCCAAATAGATTGAAGGGAAGGAGAAGCATTAATTGAGAATGAGGGAGCATGAAGGATTTTGTCAAGTGATCCCACCGATTGCCATTTACCGTTAACAGACGCTGAGCTGATTTTGTGTCTTATAAGAATCTTCCAAGGTTCCTCACCTTTGACAGCTCTTATAATCCATTTAGCAGCCAAACAAGTACCTTGAGTTTTAGGATCAATTAACCCCAAACCCCCTTTGCATTTAGGCTGAATGTAGTGGCTCCAAGAAGTGGATATAAATCCTCTGTTACCATCCCATTTAGACCATAAAAATTGTCGAATAAGCTTTATAAGGTCTTCATAGCCTTTGATGGAAGGCATCCAACAAGACGAATAATAGATGTGTGTGGCAAGAAATTTTTTATTGGCAACTTGGATTTTACCAGCCAAGGAGAGAAACTTATTTCCCCAACTAAAGAGTTTATTTTTGACTTTGTTCAAATACCAACTCCACATATCAGAGAGGGAAACCCCAAAACCAAAAGGTATCCCAAGATACCTGATAATTTCACCATGTTTAATGTGCTTCCACTCACGAGGAATCCAAGGAGGAGGAGGTCCTGCCTGAACCATCAAGAATTCAGTTTTATCATGAGCGAGTTTAGACCCTGAAACAACATAGTAGAGTTCCAGAATTTCCATGACATTAGAAATATTTTTTTCAGAATTTTGAAGAAACAGTAAACTGCCATCAGCATAATGCGAGTTGATAACATCAACATCTTTTGGAATAGAGATTCCAGCAATGAGCTTCAGTTTATTGGCATTCTCAAGCATATAGCCCAGTGCATCAGCTGTGAGGGCATAAAGATATGGAGCAAGAGGACAACCTTGTCGAATAGATCTTTGTAAGGGGAAGGAGTCTGTCATCATATCATTAATAATAATCTGAGCATTAGCATCTTTGAACAACATTTGAATATGTGCTCGAAACTTAGGCCCAAACCCCAACCATTGCAACATTTTAAGGATAAAGCTCCACCGAATTCTATCATAAGCCTTGTCGAAATCAAGTTTAATTAAAATCGCATTTTGTCCTGTTTGTTGGGCCCAATTACAAGTTTCCCAAGCCAAAATTAGATTGTCAAGAATAAATCTTCCTGCAATAAAACCTGTTTGCTCAGCTCTAACAATTTCTTGCACCACAGGTTTAATCCTGATTGACAAGGCCTTTGCAATAATTTTATAAGAAGTATTAAGCAAAGTGATAGGGCGCCAGCCATAAATAGTGTCCTCCTTTCTCCCTTTGGGTAGAAGTTTAATTATTCCTTCATTAATATTTGGCCCTAGAGATCCTTTCGTAAAGGCTTCCAAATATAAACAATAAAAGTCATCCTTAATAAGATGCCACATAGCCTGATAGAACTCCATAGGCAACCCATCACTGCCCGGACTTTTGAAAGGGGCCATAGAGAAAAGAGCCTTTTCTAATTCCTCCAAGGAGAGTAACTTTTCAAGGTAACGGCTGTACTCAAAATCAATTCGAGTAGGAATATAATCCTTAACAATGTCCTCAAGTATTTGTTGGAAGTCCTGCCATTGATCATCTTGAAAAAGGTTTTCATAAAATTGTTTGAATAGGGTGCCTATTTCAAAAGGCTCGGAATGTAGAACATCATAATCATCCTTTATAGAAATGATTTTTTCTTTTTTGTGTTTATAGCTGAGGTAATTAAAATAATATTTAGTGCCCTTGTTTCCTTCTTTTATCCAATGAAGCCTGGATCTAACTTTAGCCCCTTGCCCTTTATAACTATCAATTTTACGCAATTGCGCTTCGGTAGCAGCAATGGAGGTTTGTAGTCTTATATTGCTAGGATCCATATTAAGAAGTTTTCTGTCATGAGCAAGTTTTCCTTGGAGGGATCTCTCCTTACGTTTGCGTTGATGAGCCATTTGTCTGCCAAAAGAGCGAAGGAACTTGGTACATTGAGCAATGGCTGTACACCACCAATCAATCCAAGAACCGCCTTCATCCGGTCTAGGTAGAGACTTCCAAATTGCCTCAAGGGCAGCCAAGCACGAAGGATTCTTCAGATGAGAAACATTTAGTTTGAAAGGAAGAGAATTGTTAGTGTGGGGATTATGAGATAAACTTATATTGCAAACAATGGGGTAATGATCAGAAAGAGTAGTAGAATAGTCAACTTGGACACATTGACCCCCAGAGTCATTGGTCAAATGCAAAGAGGGAGCAACATAGAATCTGTCAAGCCTACTCAATTTTTTGTCATCTCCGGATCTACAGTTGGACCAAGTAAACCAGTTTGAGGAATGACTAGCAAATTTATCATAAATAGGATCTATCATGCCCAAGGAATTCTGACAAAACAACCAACTATCAAACTCATCCTTGCTGAGATTAGTTTGTTTAGACCAGCTGCGATCTTGACAGTGTTCAACCATGTTAAAATCACCGCCAAGAATCCAAGCTGCATTGGGTAAGTTGTTGACCATCCAATCCCAAAGTTGAACACGTCCTTTAGTATCATTGGGGGCATAAATAGAGCAAAATCCTATGAGATGACCATTGATAATAGTGAGAATCCAAACACAGCAGTGTGAAGGGTCCTCACCCTTATCAATGACCAACTTTGAAAGCCAAGATGAAAACCCAATTACAGCTCCACCTTTGCCATCCGGATGAGAAGTATGCAGAAAAGTAATATCCCTCTAGATATTATTTAAAGATGTCTCAAGTCTTATGTGGCTGAGTTTAACTTCTTGGAGGAATAACACATCAGGTTTCCACTTTATCACAACCTCTTTAACTTTGTACTTATGATGAGGGAGAGAAATCCCTCTAACATTCCATGACAAAAGTCTAAGCTTCATGAGGGAGGGAAGAAGAATCATCCACCTGAGTCAGAACACTGAAGCTATTATCAAGAGTAAGGTCATGCTCTTTATTCTCACAATTTTTGGCAATAGAAGAAGGAGATCTGGATCTCTGACGAGAGCGAGAAGAAGGGATAGAAGGGTCACCAGAACATGGTTGAGAAGAGGAAAAAAGGGGAGGAGGGCTAAGAACATGAGCAACCGGCTTGGGAGAGGAAGGAGGGGAAGAGGAAGGCTGCTCGTGAGGTGTAGGGCGAGCAGAGGAAGGAAGGGAAGGAGAAGGAAGCAAAGGAGGTGAAGGGTGAGTGCTAGGACGAGAAGAAGGGGCAGGAGGCTCCTTCCTTTTCCTAACCACTCTCCATCCATCAGACATAACCATATCCTTAAAGGAAGAAGGAGGCTCAACAGACGCATCAATAGAGATAGAAGGTGAGGTTGAGGAAATAGGTGACATGTTGTTATGAGAAGACCGAATGGTCTGAGAGGGGCTATGGTCACTAGGCTGAGAAGACAACGATGGTTGAACTGTTTTGCTTTTTCTGATAGGGCACTCACGAATCAAATGGCCTTCTTTCCGACAGTAAAAACATGCATTTGGCTTATTCAAGTAGACTATGGGCTGGTCTAGTTCAAAACCTGGGCCAATCAGTGAAATACTCTCAGGCAAGGGTTTGGTCAAATCAACTTCTACACAAGCTCTAGGATGAACCCTTAAACTTGAGTATTTGTCTGAATTATGTTTGCACCAAATCACCCTGCCAAGCTGTGCCACAATGTCTCTTAGAAATGGTCTGAATGCCAAGTTAAGGAAAGGAAGTTCAATCCACATAGGGTAATGTGACCTAGACGGTCCTTCAGGATGAAAGTTGAAGTTCCATGCTTGCAAGTAACATATTTGTCCACAAATAACCCAGGTGCCATACTGTAAAACAGCTTGGGCATGGTCTATACATTTAAACATACAAGAGACATAGCCTTTACCAAGGCCTCTTAGGGCTTCGATTTCCCAGCCCCTACTTTCCCAATTCATACGGGCCCATTTATAGAAGTCTGATTCGGAAGGAATGCCCTTAATAAAAAATAAAATGATGGTTCTATTTTGACATTCAGCAATAACATCCATTACATCATCAGGGAGCTGAACTTTTAAAGTTTTACTCGATTTCGTGGCGAGCAGCTCTTCTGGCGTTGCTTCATCTGATTCTTCATTGATTCTAGCTTTGGGAATGGTGGCTTCTGCAACTTGTTCAGGTAAGGCAAGTCCGTGTTCTTCTAAAACGCTCTCGTTCACTGACTTTTCTGCAATGTCTGGACCTGGGCTATCACGAGCTTGACGAGCCATGGATTTAATACGCATTTCAAGCTTAGCCGCAGCAGAAATGGCTGCGTTTGCGTTGCAGAGGATGCACGGTGGTTAGGGTTTTCAAGCGCGTTTGCTAACGTTCGTCTCGGTCGGCTCTTACCTTATTCGAGATAATTATCTCTGTGAGTTTTTCAATGTATAAGGGAGTTACACTTAAACTTTATTTCTTAGTATTCAAGGTAAGGATTGGTTAAGGTATATGCATTTATAGTTATATTTAAGCTTTACTTCTCAATATTTAAGATAAGGGTTGCTTAAGGTATATGCATTTGTAAATTGGAAAATCGACTTTCTTTCATTAGAGAGATAAGGAATCAAAGCAAACAATCACAATTTGCAATCCCGTACTCAAATATGATCCAATTTGATCAATAGAAAACATGCAACATGGACAAAATCAAATTCAAATAAATGATAGCTTCACCTCTAACGTGTTGTCATGGATTACTTTCATTGCTCTTCTTAGTTTGCTTTTGCTCTCAGAAATTGGTATGCTTTTTCGCCTTTAGCTTCAAGTGTAAGTGATGATCACAATGATGCAAACACCGAAGTTTTGTGGTTAGCCATCAACTTGCTATGGAGGCTTGATTTTATAAAAATGGTTGATTCAGATGAACAATCAAGATTCAAGGATGGAAGATGAAGATCAACGGTTGAGGATCGTTGAGAGGAATTGATTGGGTAGTTAACTAGATTGATTAATTTAATCAAGGGAATTGATTGGTCAATCAATGGAATTTGATTGATTAATTAATGGGATTGATTTATTAATCAATGGGATCGATTTATTAGTCAATGGATTTGATTGATTAATCAATGGAGTTGATTGATTAGTCAATGCATGAGAGGATAATTAATTAATTAATCATTGGAGGAACATGCAACTAAATATTAATTAATAAATAAATGTTTATTTACTAATGGGTAATGTTGGGATGAAATAATTTAATTTGAGAAGGGTGTTGAATGCTAATTAAACAATTAATGATAACTATTTAATTAAAATAGAAGAATAAGTGTAATTAGTGACATAATTAAATAAATTAATCAAAAAGGGTAAATTAGAATGAGTTAATTAAATAATGCAAAGTCAATTAATAGCAGAATATGATATTTGATGGTAATTAAATAATAAGGTATTATTTAATAATTAGGAGAAAAGGGTGAAAATTAGTAAAAAGGTGTTACTCGCAGACCAAGACAATTTCAAGTATCTACATTTTTCCCCTCTTTAATATAATGCACTTTTATAGTGTTGTGTCAAAGAAAATACAAAATTTAAGGTTCAAGAGTTGCCCTAGTAATGCCCCGATGACGACGAGATAGGATGGTGCCTCGGAAAAATTGCAAATTTTTGAAAAAACTCAAAAAACTTAGGAAATTGTTTCGATAAAGCTAATTTTATTGTGGTATTCATGCTAGTAGCAAAAGAATTTGATTTTGACATTCGGGGTGTTCGTATTTGTGTTTGAAGGTGAAAGTTGATGCACCCAGTTATAAAGGGGGGTCCAAAATGCCACTTAAGGTCTATAAGTAATCCATAGGGGGGTCAAAAATAGTCATTTATGCATTTTGTTTTCTAGAAGTTTTAGAGCTCTGAGTGGAGATTTTGTCGCAGAGCCTTAGAGAGATGTTGCTTGTCCCAGTTGCCTTGCATCACGGTTATCAAGTTCAAACCTTCTAGTGGCCTAAGGGATTGGGAAATGCGGTATGTGACCCTTGTTTCAAATTTTTTCCATTTTTGCTAATTTTAGGGGTCAAAAATTACCAAACAAATGCAGTGCAGTTTTTGGACCGCATGTGTAATTGTGTTCACCGCATTTGTCGGCAAGTGCACCGCAAGTGTTTGGTGCACCATATGTGTTCTATAGAGCCACATATGTTAGGTTGCTCATAAGTGTGTCATGCACCACAACTGTAATGTTGCACCACATGTGTAGGGTAGAACAATGCATGGTGTTTTGTGGAAATGCATTTGTTTGATAGTGTGCCACATATGTTTAGCATGTACGCATTTGAGATGTGCGTCGCATGTGTGAGCCGCATTTGTTGAATGGTGTCACATTTGATTGTGAATGAAATTTTCTCAATTTTTTTGCAAAATTTCCAATTTGAATAAGGTCCAATAGGTTTGTTTAGGTGTCTTGATTGACGTAATGTGTTTTTTGTGAGCGCATGTGTGATTTCCACTGATTTATATGTGAGAGAGTCAGTTGTCTTCATTCAAACAGTGAGATCATATGAATGATGAGGAGAGAGATGTTTTGCATCTTTGGGACTATACCATGTTACATTTATACCCGTGATTTGGGCTAACCGAGGATTGTTAACTGTTTTGGCAGAGAAATGGCACTCTGAGACTAGTTCTTTTCATTTACCCACAAGAGAGGCCACTATTACTCTTGAGGATGTCTGGCATGTATTTCGATTCTCGATCCATGGGGAGCGTGTTGTTTATGATCCAAAGTGTGGTCTAGCTGTTATTCAGAGATGTTTCAATACTGATAATGTAGCTCTTCTTGGTGTAAAGGATTACAAGGTTCGTTGGGATACACTTGCTGATAGATATGATAGACTCATAGTTGTGATCTGCAACATCATCATAGGCGTTGTCATTCTTAATTGTTGAGGACATGGATACCTTGTTGGATGGGGACAAATGTTAGCAGGTATGATGGAGCAGGCCACCGTAAATGCTTGGGGACCCTGCATGCTTTCCATGTTATACTTTTAGTTGCATGATGTTGCATACCGCGAAGCCCAGTCAATTGGATGTGGTGTTGATGTAGAAACATTTAGGTGCACAAACAATCCTACACAACCAAAAAAATATAAATTTTTGTGTTTTGTTTTGATTTTTCTTGCAGGCACTTTTATTTTAAATCCTTAACTCCTCCAACACAATAAAGTTTGATGTCAGGATTGTGAAAAATCAATTATAAATTGATTCACTTTTTATTATTTTTAAAAATGTTTGAAAAGTGTTAATTTTCCAAAAAGGAAAACTTCCATGCCCAAGCCTATAGTGGGCATTTATTGTAAAATTGTAACTCCATTCAGAAAATTTGAAATTACATTTTGTTGGAGGATTAAAATGATGGGCATTGATGGAGTGGAGAGAGTGGGTGTAAGGAAGAATTTTTTTGAATGGTCATTGAATTCTCAAGCAAAAAAAAAGGGAACCCATGTCCAAGAAGGAGTAATGGGTGTTCTGGAAGTTTGAATAGCATGGAAGAGAGATTGTTTGAAGTCGTAACTAAGAGAACCAGTCTTAGTAGAACAACCATAACTTTCTCATTTCATAACAAAATTGAGAAATTCAAAATATTTTAGAAATCTAAGGAGCATAAAACCCATAAACCATTTTGGAAAATTCATTGTAATGAGGGAGAAGTGATGCTAAATATGACGGGATTTTTTGTTGCATATGAATTAAAGAGATTGTTGATAGGAAAATAATGAGGATAATGTGTGAAAATGGTAATTGTTTTGAGGGAAGGAGGATTTGATATTATTTGAGGTGTGTTGTAGGTAATTTTTGTTATTAAAAGAGGGCAATGATCAATTTTTTGGTTACCAATAGAAGTTTTCCAAAGAAAATGAAGTTTGCTTGTAGGTTGGTGTTGCAAGATTGACATAGTTTGGTATATGTGGAAGCTATTGTATATCAATTTTGTTGTAGACATTATTGAATGCAATAAAATTTGAATGTGTTTGCATTTGTTTTGGGTTTTATGAATTGTTCTTTGTTGCAAAAAATATTATGTTACATTGAGTAGCAGTGGTTTGTTGCATCAAATGGTATCAAAGCCAGTGATCTTGAGTGCATAAGTAGAGCACAAAATGTGAGGCAATTTATGTCAGGATCTATGGGTGAGGATTGAAGTTGTTTTGAAGCTCTAAAGGTTGTTGCAGGTGTGAGGAGTCTTGTAGTTGTGGAGAGATGAGAAGAGAATAAATTTTTAGAAGAAGAGGTTGAGAGGATTTCAAGATGCCTTCGAGAAGGATAATTCCTAGAAGAATAGAGCAAATGCTAGAAGAATTTCACAATGAAATGAGAAATGAGCTAAGAAATATTATTGCAGGTTTGAGAAGAAATCCAGAGCATGAGGATGCACATGATGAAGATGAGGAAGTTGTAGATGAAGAACCTGAGAGGGAAAATGAGGAGCCAACAGATGAAGGAAAAGAAAGATTTCTTAGAGCAATAGCCCAAATTACCAGAGGCCATAAAACAGAAGTCCCTAATTTTTCAAGCACATTGAATCCTAAAAATCTAATAGATTGGATTGGAGAGTTGGAAGATTATTTTAAGTTTGAGAATATTAGAGACTCGCAGAGGGTACGGTTAGCACAAAAAAAGCTTAATGGACATGATGCATTATGGTGGAAAGAGTTACAAAAAGAGTGGAGAATGGTGAGATGAAGATAACCCGATGGATACATATGGTTGTTAGATTGAAGGAAAATTTTATTCTAGGAGATTATGAGTTGGAGTTGTTCAAAAGCTTCAAAATTTGAGACAAAAAGATGAGTGTGAAGGAGTATATAGAGGAATTTTACAAAATGGTGATTAGATCATGACATCATGAAATGGATAGAGAGAAGGTGGTTAGATATATAAATGGACTCAGATTCAATATCTAGGATGAGATGAGTATGTTGAAGATTTCTATAGTTAAAGAAAATTCTTACCAGTATGCTTTGAAAGCAGAGGAAAAGGTAAATAGAAGCAGTAAAATAATTCAAGAGGAAAGGGAAAGATAGCAACAAAAAGAGGACAACCAAGGGTGATCCCACAAAGTTGGTTTACAATTTCTAGGAGATTCTAATTTTTGTTGAAATCACATATTTTTAAAAATATAATGATTTAAGCCTTTAAAAGTTCCATTTAAAGCATTCCAATAGAAGGGGGTTTGATCAAACTACCTTAGATCAAACTGCCTTGGATAGAACCCCACTAGTTTTAAACCACACCTATGACAGAGTCTCCTTTACACCTATCAAAATGTTGATAAAAAACCACTTTTGATTTACCTTTTGGGGGATCAAATGAATTCATTTAAACTTTATTTTTTGTAAGTATGTAGTCCTTATTATAAGCTTCCCAAAATGTATAATTTTAAATAAATTTAATTTAATTATTATATTTATTTTTTATTTCTTGTGAATGTAGTCTTTTCACCAAAATCAAGCTCTGCTTTTGCACATGTGGAAAATAGAAGATTATCAAAAAAATTTGAAAAATATGAGTGCATAGATATTTAAGTCCTTGATCCAACAAAAAAAATTGAATTTTGATACATACAAAAAGTTGTGTTATACATCCACCTATGTCTAAATTGTAATTGGTTTGACTTGAAACTTGATTAAGGAAAAAAATTCAATAAAACACTATGAAACCAATTGGAAGCACTAGATATCATAGTTACAAATCTAAATTCAAAAATAGAATTTTATCCTTCATGGAAAAAAAGTTATGTGTTATACGGTGAGCGTCACTCCTTAAAAATGGTGTTTACTGAAAAAAACTAGTTTTGAAGGAGATGGAAAAAGAAGTACAATTGATTCCAAAATTTTTGAAAAAAATATATTTATAATCTACAGACAAAATGTCACAAATCACTAGTTTGCATCATCTTCAAATTCCTCATGGTTTAGTCGCTATAGGTGCCTGACAGTGAAGATTTAGTTAGAAAAAATCAGTTCAATGTCCAATTTGGCCAAAAATTGTAAACCAGTATTGTGGGATCACCCCCAAGTAGCCACAAAAGGGAGCAATTTTTTTAAGAAGAAACAAGTCTGAAATGGAACAAAAGAGCACAAGGAAAAGAGTATTCAATAAGAGGACGTGGCAGCAATAGCAAAGAGTTCTTGGGCAAGTGTTTCTAGTGTGGGGAAGTAGGACATAGAGTTTATGAGTGCCCACAAATACACCAAGAAACCAATAAGAGAGGTGCAACAATAAATCACATAGTGCACAAAGACAATGAGAGTGTAACATCACCAGAGGATGTGGTAGAACCAGAGCATGGATAATCCCTTATGTTCAAAAGGGTATTTGTGAATCCAAGCAAAGAGGAGAATGGACCATCTTAGAGAATGAGTCTCTTCCGTATTGTATGCAAATCAAGAGGTAAGTGTTGTAAGATCATTATAGATAGTGGTAGTACAAATAACTTGGTTTCTAAAGAGATGTTAGAAAAAATAGGATTGAAGAGGATTAAGCATCCAAATCCCTATAAAGTATGTTGGTTGCAAGAAGATCATGAGTTAGATGTGAAAGAGAAACGCTTGGTAAATTTTCATATTGGTCCTTATAAAGATTATTTTTTATGTAATATTAGGTCCATGAGTGCATGTCATGTTTTTTGTTAGGAAGGCCTTGACAATTTGATAGAAAGGTTATTCATGATAGTTGAGAGAATTTGTACACTATTGTGAAACATGGGCAGAAGTATACTTTGAGTTCATTGAAGGAGAAAGAGAATAAGGTTAAAGACAACAGTCCTATGAATTGTTGCAGGTCAAAAATACTAGAGGTAAAAGTTACACCAAAGGTTGGAAATAGTTTAAAGAAGGCTCTTGAGAATAGAGGAACAAGGGAGGTACAAAAGAATAGAAGTGATTCTAAGATGAACCAATAGAAATAATTGGTTGTAGACATGGTTAAGTCTCATGAAGAATGTAAATTAGATTTATAGAAGAAGGAGAACAACACAATTTTATAGTGTGTAGGTAGAAAACAATGAAAAGGAAAAGAGAAGATGAGACAAGAGCAAGCTAGAGAAGTTCAAAATGAAATGAAGAAAAAAGAATGTGATGACAAATAAGACATATGGATCAAGAACAAGCATGGAATTACTATCCCAAGCTCATCCAAAATTTCATGAGTTTTCAGCTCATGGAACATTTCAACTTACCCAGTGTGTTTGATGCAAGAGCATCTTGGTGCATGGAAAATCCCGCACACCCAAAAAAATTTAAATTTTTATGTTTGTGTTTTGTTTTGGTTTTTCTTGTAGGCACTTTTATTTTAAATCCTCAACTCCTCTAACATAGTGAAATTTGATGTCGGGATTGCAAAAAATAATTATTAATTGATTCACTTTTTTATTGTTTTCAAAAATGTTTGAGAAGTGTTAATTTTCCTAAAAGGGAAACTTCCATGCCCAAGCTTGTGAGTGGGAATTTATTGTAAAATTGTAACTCCATTCAAAAAAAATTAAATTACATTTTGTTGGAGGATTGGAATGATGGGTGTTGACGAAGTGGAGAGAGTGGGTGTAAGGCGGGAAGGTAATTTTTGAATGGTCATTGAATTATCAAGCAAAAAAAAGGGAACCCACATCTAGGAAGGAGTAATGGGTGTTCTGGAAGTTTGACTGGCATGGAAGAGAGACATTGTTTGAAGTTGTAATTAAGAGAACCAGTCTTAGTAAAACAACCATAACTTTCTCATTTCATAACAAAATTGAAAAAAATCAAAATGTTCTAAAAATATAAGGAGCATAAAACTCAGAAACCATTATGGAAAATTCATTGTAATGAGGGAGAAGTGATATGCTAAATATGGCAATATTTTTTGTTGCATATGAATTAAAGAGGTTGTTGACAAGAAAAGAATGAGAAGAATGTGTGAAAATGGTAATTGTTTTGAGGGAAGGAGGATTTGATATTATCTAAGGTGTGTTGTAGGTACTTTTTGTTGTTAAAATAGGGAAATGATCAATTTTTTGGTTGCTAGTAGAAGTTTTCCAGAGAAAATGAAGTTTTCTTTTGTTTTCTTGTAGGTTGGTGTTGCAAGATTGACATAGTTTGGTATATGTGTAAGCTATTGTATATCAATGTTGTTATAGACATTATTGAATGCAATAAAAATTTGAATGTGTTTGCATTTGTTTCGTGTTTTATGAATTGTTCTTTTTTGTAATAGAGATTATGTTGCATTGTGAGTTTATGAGTAACAGTGGTTTGTTGCATCAGGTGCCACCCTGCTCATGGTGTGGGCATGAGAGCATATAGTTGTGTTCTAACCATCGGTGTAGAGAGACTTGCCACCAGGGCTTCCTTATTTATATCTGTATGGAGGCGATGTCACACAAACATGAGTTAGTGATTTAGGATACTGGAGACATGCTATCAAAATTCTCAATTCTTTTACCTAGAGATCATATCGTCAGTGTGTTCCCTGGGAGGACGATGGTGAGCATCTACCATATTACCAATAGACTAATTATTTGATTGGTCAGATAGTTTAGACTCAACACATCATAGAGTACTAGTTATCTAAGCAGGTTCTTAGATAGTTCAAGGAGTGATAACAAGTTCCCATTTGTATTGTAGAGTATGCTCGGTCTTCTTGAGAGGTTCCTCAATGGGGACTTATGATCAGTGTGCAGGTTGCAACCCAAGAGATAGATCAGTTGCAGCTAGTTGAGTGGGGTGCCCCTGCTAAGTTGGAAAATGTAGGGACCACAACAGAGTACGATGCATGGTGGTTGCAACATAGGCCCACACCATTGACAAATTTGGATGCACCTAATTATTTGATTAGTCAGATAGTTTAGACTCAACACATCATAGAGTACTAGTTATCTAAGCAGGTTCTTAGATAGTTCAAGGAGTGATAACAAGTTCCCATTTGTATTGTAGAGTATGCTCGGTCTTCTTGAGAGGTTCCTCAATGGGGACTTATGATCAGTGTGCAGGTTGCAACCCAAGAGATAGATCAGTTGCAGCTAGTTGAGTGGGGTGCCCCTGCTAAGTTGGAAAATGTAGGGACCACAACAGAGTACGATGCATGGTGGTTGCAACATAGGCCCACACCATTGACAAATTTGGATGCACCTACTCCTGTGGAGAGGCTTGGAAGAGGTCCTCATGGTAGATTGTGAGGGATAGGCTGGGGGAGAGGAGATGATCATGACTGAGGTGGTGGACGGGGGGATGGTGATGATGATGGGGGTGGCGGAGGACAAGGGGATGGTGGGAGAGGAGATAGGGGTGGAGGTGACAAAGGCTGAGGAGACAAATGTGGGCTTCCACCTCATATTTCAAGATGACTACCTCGTATCTGAGAGGAGAGGGAGCAGGAGGTAAGGGTGGAGCAA
The DNA here is from genome assembly GCA_007258455.2 of Sequoia sempervirens. Lineage (NCBI taxonomy): Eukaryota > Viridiplantae > Streptophyta > Pinopsida > Cupressales > Cupressaceae > Sequoia > Sequoia sempervirens. Next base: position 16,453 of record VDFB02279819.1, on the reverse strand, counting down.
GAGGTGAGAGTGGAGGAGGTTGGGATGGAGGTTGTGGTGGAGGAGGGTAGGGTTCCAGAGTATAGGGTGGAGGAGGTTGGGGTGGATTTAATCATAGGTGTCAATGTGGATGTGGAGGAGGTGAGGGGAGAGGTTGAGATGGAGGTGGATGTGGAGGAGGTTTCCTGAGAGGTAGTGATCAATGTTGAGGGGTGGCAAGATGTGCCTCTCAGAGAGGCCATCCTAGATATTATGGAGGAGGATCTAAGGATAGGGGACAGGGGCCCTAGGCACAAATCCAGGTGCCACAAGTGCAAGTATAGGCATTATAGGCATAGGTTTCTCAAATTCCAACATTACAAGGTCAGGTAGCTTAGCTAACTACATAGTAGAACATGGTTATGATACAGGCACAACGGGCTTAGCAGCGATCACTAGATTTTATTTCTACTATCAATGGGAGTACTATTGATTTTGCATGTATGTTAATCAGGTTGGGCAAGAGACTAGGTATTATAGGAACCTATATGAGGGTATTGTGCCACCCTCACAAATAGCCCCTAGTTACACCCAAATCACCTATCATAGAGCATGACACACTCCCGCCAAGCACAAAGCAGTGGATGGGTGTCTCGGCCAAGGAGATCCTCATATTAGTTGATGAGAGATTCAAATTACTTTCATTTTATGCATAAAAGACTTTATTTTTGTTAATTGACATGACTGGCGGTAGATTATATTTTAACATATTTACTTATTTTGCTTTATGTTTAGCTAAATTAGTGGATATATTTGAAGTAATGGTTTATGTTAGATGTATTACTTTAAGATGATATTAATGAGATAATTATGTTGCGTTGATCTTTTACTACCATAAATTGCTATTATTTTCTTGAGGGTTTTGAAAAAGGTATTTTAAAGATTGATTATTTGGTTAACTCTCTATTTAATCAAGGGAAATAATCATGCAATTTATGGGCCCTACTAGATGATGAATCACTCAAGTCCAAATCGGCTTCTTTGTAGTCGGTTATGGCACTTCTAATTCCAGCACCAATCTGGCATATTTCTCTATGTTTTGTTTTAGCCACGTTTAAGTTCTACTTTAGTTTAGCTTTAATCTTTAGTTAGAAGCCTTGAATCTTGGCAGTTAATTGCCATGTTATGAATTCAATAAGGATATGTTTATAAATATCCATGTTTTGGTTTTACATAGAAGTTAGATAATTTCAAATAGATTTATGTAATCGATGGCAATACTTTATTCTGTGTCCCACTTTGATAAAATTGAATGAAAGCACGAAGTTAACTCAATCATTGTGTTAAGGGATCTTACCTGAGGAAGAGCAGGGCCTAGTCAACCAAAGGGATTGATCTTGTGTTGGTATTTTACTAGTTATGATATTTCAAGTTATTGATATTAAATCTAGAATGTTAGATGTTAATTCTGGAATGATAAGTTGTTAATCGCTTTCAATTATTGAATGATAAATCTGGATAGTTACTTCTGTTTGTGTTGCTTTTGAATTTAGTTTATCACAGTTAGATTAAGTGGTTAGAATCATTATAATATTTATTAGATTAATTAGATTTAGATGAGCAATTAAATAATTAAGTTTAGTAATTATTTGTTGAGTTTAATTAGAAGCAATGATGGAGACTTATGAAAAGATGGAATTGAAGTTAGTTGAAAATATTTTCATGGTAATTAGTGTTTATGTTTTCTAGATTAATTATCATTTAAGCTTTCTACATTAATTGTCATTTTCTTGCAAATTCAATTATGTTCTTAAGATAGTATTTAATTTCCAGCAAATCTTAAATAGGTTTCCTTTAAAGCAAAATAGAATTAATTTGGATTTCGCATCTTAAATTAAGAATTAAAGTAGATGTTAGTTTTCTCCATGAATCGGTCACAATCAAGTCCAATGAAGTCAAAAATAAGTCAACAGAACTTTAGTTTAGGAAATAAGATAGAATAAATCCTTAGGAATTAGTCGATGTAGTTCAGCTCCTGAGAGCTCCTAAAGAGCTCCTGAAGGAGCTAAATCGATACCTGAAGTCACTTTTTATAGTGCAAAACCCCCAAAAAATTTGTGACAACTATCCTTATCGTATATAGCTCTGAGACACACCCAATTTGATAAATAATTGATTAAATGATGCAAGTTGTGACATCAACGATCTTGCCCATCATTTTTGGTGCTATTGTCGGGGATTAAACAAGATTTGGCTATTAAGTGTGAAGCCTTAGTGTTGATAAGGAAAATAAACCTGAATTGTGGATGAGACGAAATAGAGACCATCAAGGGAGGTTTCTTCCATGAAACATTAATTTTAGAAGAAATCTTTATTTTGATCAGGAAGATATCCAACAATATCAGATCGAAGATCAAGAAAATAATCAACAATAGCAGGTAGACAATCAAGAAGAGAATAGAGATCCATTTCAAGAAGAAGAAATGGGTGAACAACCTGAACGCCCACTAGCCAATAGGACCTTCTCTTTTCCTATCAATCTTGAAAGACAGAGTGGAGAACCTCCTATGAAAAATATCTCACCTTTGGTTTTTCCTACCTTTAGTGGGAAAACATCTGAGGATCCTGACTAGTTCCTTTTTGAGTTCAAAGTTTTGTACCAAACCTATGATTACACAAATGATAATCAGAAGTTGAAGTTGTTTCCTTCTACATTGAAATAATCAACTTTACAATGGTTCATGGGATTGGGTGCAGGAACAATTGCAACTTGGCAACAAATGGAGACCGAATTCTTGGATAAGTATCAAGACTATTGCAGAGTAAGGGATAGAAAGGAGGAATTATTTCAAATAAGGAAAATGGAGGATGAAAGTTTAGAAGACTATCTTGATAGGTTCCAATTTGTGCAACAGAGATGTACTAATGGGCTAGATAATGAAATTAGCAAAACAATATTCCTGAGAGCAATTGATGACGAATCAAGAGAGTCCTTGAATCTTATGGGAAAGGGGGATATTAACAAACTCTCCTTGGAAGACATTGTTGAGATATGTAGAAACTACTCTAGAACTAGGGTAGGAACTAGAAATTCCAAAAGAAACAAGGCTCATACTACTGATGTGTCAGAAGTAATGGAGGAATTAGCAAACATGAAGATTGACTTGCTCCATCTCAATATGCAAGGAGATAAGAAGACCATTGAACCATTCTCTATTTATTGCTCCAAGTGTAGGGGAAAACCCCTTTTAAGAGAATGTCCATTGAATCAAGTTGAAATTTGTGAGATTTGTGAGAAAACACACCCAACAAGTTCCTATAATCTATTGGCTAGGACAAAAAGCAATATGAAGAAACCACCAGTGGTCGAAGAGGGGCTTAATTATGTTGGCCAAAGACCTCAAAACACGGGATATAATGGAAATCAATGACAGTATGGGTCTCAATAAAACTAGAATCAAAACCCTTGGTAGAACCAAAACCAATGGACCCCCCAATATCAACCACACCCACCACCTACATATTGGGGACAACCTGAATGGATGAATCCCCAATGGAACCAATCACAATGGAAAGCTAATCAACAGCCACAATGGCAATCAAATCAACCATCATGGCAACAAAACTAAACACAATTCCAACCATGGAAAAATCAAGGACAAAAATGTCCATGGGGACAAACGCCTCCAACAATAACTGCCCCTAATCCTCCTAATGATCAGGTGAACCAACCACAACTGCTAGCTCAACTAGTTGCAAATCCAAGAAACACGCGAAATGATGCAAATTCCCCTAATTTGAACATTATTGATGCTAATGACATTCAGTTAAGAAGTTGAACTCTCCAAACTACACTAGTAGAGAAAATTCTAGAAAAAGGGGAAGAAAATGAAAATTCAACAAAAAAAATCAAACTTGGAGAAAGAACAAACCATCAATCAAGCACCCTATCCTGAGAGATTAAACGATGAGAAAATAACACCTGAGATCTCTCAACCTAATTACATGAATGTAGTCAATTCTCAACTTCTTAGAGAGTTGAAAAATATTAACATTGAAATACCACTATTACAGGCTATTAAAGATATACCAGAGATAAACCAGTTGGTTAAATCCCTTTACATGAAAACTATAGGGAGAAAAAAGAAACTACCTTTCACAATTCAAGTAGGGACAAAACTTACTAATGTGTTATTAGGAAGACTGCTTCCACAGAAATATAATAATCCTGGTAGCCCTGTAATAACACTGAGTATTAATGGAATTGAGGTATCAAATGTCTTAATTGATCTAGGAGCTACCATAAACGTTATCACATCTGATATAGTAGAGATGTTGGGGATGAATACCATTTAACCAACAACAACTGTTCTACAGTTAATTGACTAGTCTACCACAAAACCAAAAGGTATTATAGAAGAGATCATGGTTACCACAGACACATGGGATTATCCAGTTGACTTTTTGGTTCTTAAAGCCAGAAAGAAAGATTCTAGATATCCAATAATCTTAGGTAGACCATGGTTAGCTACTATTGCCACTTTAATTGATTGTCGACCTAGAAGCATTATCATATCAAATGGTCAAAAATAAAAAGAATTGTCACTCTACCCACCGACACAACCGTCAATTCAACCAAACACCCAACTTTGGGTGGATGAAGGTTTAGAATAAGAAGGTGACGGTGTTGTGGAGTTAGCCATGGTTACTATCAAAGAACATGTTCAAGAATGTGAAGAACAAGAGTTTACTTCAGAAATGGAGAAACAAAATTGTCAAACAACATTGCATGAACAACACTCTTGTCCTCTGAATACACTTGTTGACAAATCCATTGATTCCACCAAAGACACCAAAGAGATTACAGTAGCTAGAGAAAAACCTCTCAATATAAATTCATCTTTATCCCCAACGCAAGAAAAAAATTGAAAGAAATTTTAGAAAAACACACAGAAGCATTTGCATGGGAGTATACTGATATGAGAAGAATCCATCCTTCAATCTGTAGTCACCACATTTACACAAAAGATGTAAGACCAATCAGACAAGGACAAAGGCGTATTAATCATGTTCTTCGTGACATTGTTAAAAAAGAAATATAAAAGCTACTCAAAGTAGGGTTCATATACCCAATCTCTGATAGTCAGTGGGTTTCACCACTGATTATTGTCCCAAAGAAGAATGGTAAATGGTGAGTGTGTATAGATTATCAAGATTTGAATAAAGCCACAAAGAAAGACCATTTTCCATTACCATTCCTCGACCAAGTACTTGATAACCTAGCAGGAAACAACTACTTCTCTTTTCTTGATGGTTTCAGTGGATATAACCAAATCCAAGTAGCCCCTGAAGATCAAGAAAAAACTACCTTTACTTGTCCATGGGGTACATATGCATATATAGTCTTACCATTTGGACTATGTAATGTGCCAGCCATATTTCAAAAGTAGTACTTGCTATATTTGCATATTTTGCATATTTTACCACTTCATGTGTAGAGTTTTATATGGATGACTTTACAGTCCATGCTAAAACATTTGATGAATCATTACAAAACTTAGAAAATGTTTTACAACACTGTAAAGATCATTGATTATCACTCAATCATGAAAAAAGTTCCATTATGATGTCAGAGGGCATTGTTCTGGGACATCACATCTCAAAAGAGGGGATAAAGGTTGATCCCAAGAAAGTTGAGATCATACAAAACATTGAGATCCCTAAGAACCAAACTAGTGTACGAATTTTTCTTGGGCATGCATGATATTATAGAAGATTTATAGAAGGATTAGTAAAATTGCAGCACCACTGTTTACGCTACTCAAGAAAGAAGAGGAGTTTGTATGGACTGAATATTGTCAAAAATATTTTGAGACAATCAAAATAGTTCTAACAACTTCTCTGATCATAAAAGGACCTGTTTGGGGAGAGTCATTTCACATACATGTAAATGCATCCAATCTACCTATTGGAGTAGTGTTAAGACAAAAAGATGACAATAACACCATGCATGTAATTTATTATGTTAGCAAAAATTCAAATCTTGCTGACATAAATTATACAACAAAAAAGGAATTTCTAGCTGTAGTATATGCAATAAATAAATTTAGGAATTATATTATATGTTACAAAGTTTAAATACATACAAACCATGCTACAATTAGATATTTAATGAACAAGGTTGTAGTAGGTGGATGCATTATTAGATGGTTACTATTACTGCAAGAATTTGATGTAACTATCATTGATAAGCCTAGAAAATACAATATTGCCACTAACTTTCTTTCCAAAATTGTTTCATAGGATAATCAAGAACCAGTGGATGATACATTTCTAGATGAACATCTATTTGCTATATCAATTCATCCACCATGGTTTGTTGATTTGGAAAATTACCTTGTAATAGGGAAATGTCCAAGTCACTTCAGTCATAAACAAAAATAGAGGTTAATTCATGAAAGTTCTAGATTTTAGTGGATTAATGCTCTTTTATTTAAATTGTTCCTTGACCATGTTTTATGTAGATGTGTATCTGAGTTAGATGTTTATGATGTAGTACATGCCCGCCATCATAAGCCTAAAGGAGGACACTATTCAATAGTGAGAATAGTTCACAAAATATTAGGAGCTAGCTACTTTTGGCCATCAATGACAAAGGATGTTTCATTCTTTTTCAAATGTTGTGATGAATGCCAGAGGATGGGAAGACCCAAGCCAACCATGGAGATGTCATTTCAACCACAAATAGCTTTGGAACCATTTGAAAAATGGGGCATCGATTTTGTGGGACCTGTCAATCCACCTTCAAGAGGGCAACATTACATCCTTGTTTGTACTGATTATGCAACAAAATGGGTTGAGGTGAAAGCATTACCAGCAACAACTAAAGATAAGGTTGTAGATTTTCTGTACAAGCAAATTCTACAAAGATTTGGTGTACCCAGAGAAATTATTTCAGACCAAGGACCATAGTTTGTATCATTAATGATGGAAGCATTTTTGCAGAAATACCAGATTGCTCATAGAAAATCTTCGCCATATCACCCTCAGGTGAATGGACAAGTGGAGGTTACTAACAGAGAATTAGAGAATATCGTGACAAAAATAGTTTCATTAAGGAAGACAGATTGGGTAGATAGACTGAATGAAGTAGTGTGGGCCTATAATACCACATGGAAAACAACAACTAGGTTTTCTCCATATAAACTTGTGTATGGGAAAAAAACAATCATGCCAATTGAATTTGAATTAAATACATTGAAGACAACAATAGAAATTGGAATTGATTTACCTGAATCTGAGAAAAGTAGAATTTTGCAGCTCAACAGACCTGATGAAATGAGAATGGAGGCACTTCAGCACATAGAGGTGATTCAAAAGCAAAGGAAGGAATGACACGATAAACATATTGTGTCTAGACAGTTCAAAGGAGATTGGGCATTGTTATTTGACTCCAGATTTGAAGATTTTAAGGGGAAGTTCCATACCAAATGGTTAGGAGCCTATGAGATAGAACAAGTATTTGAAAATGGATTTGTCCAATTGGTTCTGATTGATGGAGAAAAGAGAGTTATGCTAGTGAACGGTCATTAACTAAAAACATATCATAAATCGGCAATAAAGGAGGAATTTCTCAATGAAGTACAACACAAAATTGAACATTTTCTCATGGAAGATATCTCTTCCATGAGAGAATATATTTGAACCTTTGAAGAAGGCATGAATAAACAAGGTAGATTGAAAACTAGCAAATGGCGGTTTACCTTGCAAAAAAAGGAAGTAAATTGAAAACCAGTAAATGGCGGTTTACTTTAAAAAGAAAAGAAAAGAAGATGACTGAAAACCAGCAAATGGCGGTCTATCTGAGTTAACTCCTGAAAGCTTTTGAAGGTCACTAAAGAGCTCCCAAAAGCTCCTGAAGACTCATGAAGATTCTGAAGGTTGAAGACTTTGAAAGCTCTATTTAGCTCGATAGCTCCTAAGAGCTACTGAAGTACCCCTGAAAGCTCTTGAAGATTCTGAAAGTTGAAGACTCTGTTTGGCTCAACGACTCCTCAAGTTCTGAGCTCCTGAATGCCCCTGAAGAACTCTTGAAGGCTCCTAAAGGACTCGAAGACCTGAAATAAATTGAGGTGCACATTTAATGTGTATTATTTTCAAATATTATTTTCTAAAGTAGTTAGACCAATGTAAAATAGGTAAATATTTATTAATCTAGACATCTCTGCCATATTATTGTTAATAATGGTAATAAATGCCTTTTAATCATTTCAAAAAGTAGCGGGATGGTGGATATAAGGAATGATGCGCTATTAGATGATGTCAATAGTAATGATAGATCTTGTTATGATTCGCCTGTCTTTTCAAAAATCTTTTCAAGTACATGTTGACATGTGTAAAGGATGTCGCCAACCTTGCGAATTAAAATTGCAAACTTCATTTCATGGCGTATGAATTGTTCAGAGTAGTTAAGGAAGTGAATGCAAAGAATTAATAACACGTTGTGTCATTATTCAAATAAGCTACTCCAAAAACAAGGAAAAATCACACCTCATTTTGTTAAGAAATTCAGTTTGCCAGTTAAGGTTACCAGTAAAATCTGCCATTGTTGATAGACAAAGATGGGGAACAAAAGGAATGTTGAGCCCGAGAATTTCACTCTTGATTCTAAAACCAAGAGATTGTTAGTAGAAGTTGGATGTCTGAATTTTGTAATGCAATATGAAGGTTTTCAACTGGAAATGATTGAAGAATTTGTGAGAAATTTCCATGTGAATGTCACCAAGGTGAGGGGAGAAATCATTGAAGTCACTCCATAAATTATAAGTGAAATTTCTGGAATCTCAGCTGAGGGAAAACTGGTTAACAAGGGTTGGGTCAAATTTGAGAAATTGGTGGTTGTGTTTCACCAGGAGCTAGAAAGAAGGTCAAAAATTCAAATGCATAAAGGAGACCATCACAACATAGCTCGTAACAGTTTGGACGAGCCATGGAGAACTGCTACGATGTGGCTAATGAAGTTCTTCACCTGTGAAGGACAGTATGGTACGATATTGGGTCCAAGAATGCGCCTATTGATACATTTGAGGTATGGACAGACAAAAACTTATGCTAGGATAAATCTGCCAACGTTTTTGTTCCAAAAAATTGCTTCCATAATTTTGAGGGTAAAGGCTAGGGGGAATCTTCTATAAATACCAGGGATTAATACATTTGATAATTAAACACTATTTCTTAAAGAAAGAAATTGGGAAGCAAGGTTGGTTAGAATTTTTTTCTGCACTTGTAGAAAAGCAAAAAGGGAAACCCACAAGGGGACTCACAGCTAAAAAGAGAAGAATTGAGAAAGGAGAATCTTCCAAGAAAAGGGGGAAAAAGGAAATTACAAGAAACATCTAGAGTAACCTATACTAGTTCAATAAAGAAGCAAGAAGTACATGAGGAAAGCCCTAGCTGCCATGTTGAAACCATTGTGTCCACCCCTAAAGAGACACCTATTATTCAAACCCCTATTTCGGAAAGCCCAATAGAAACTGGTGTGGTCCATGAAGAAACCCATACACCAGTACATTCTCTTGAGCAACCTCAAAGTACCCCTAAAAAAACCCAATGCCGACTCCTGAAAGAACCCCTATTTTTGAAGTCCATGACTTTGCCGAAGAGTCTGAGGCACAATCTAAAGAGCAAGAAGCATCAAAAGAGTTTGAAGAAAAGGAAACTAAGAGATCCCCTACACCTTCTCCAACTTTTGAGCAAAGAAAAGGAAAAGAACCATTAATTGAAGAAGAAGAATCCCATGAAAAGTTGAATGAAGAAGAGTTAGAAAGTGAGGAATTATTAAGGGCTATGAAAATGTCTCGATTAGAAGCTAAATTGGAGCAAGAAAGGAAAAACATGCAATTCCTTGAGGAGAAATTGAGAAGAAAAGAAGAAGAATTGCAACAATCCTTCAACAAAACTCAGGAAATGGAAAGGAAAATTGAACAAAATGAAGCAAGATTTAGAGAGCAATTGAATAAAACTGAGGATTCCTTGCAACAAGCTAGTGTACAAGCATTAGCAAATGCTGAAGAAATTTCAAAATTAATAGAAGAATTGCAGAAAAAAGAAGAACAATTAAAACATCAATCTATGGGTTTTATTCACAAGAAGCATCTACTTCCACGGCCCCACCGCGCTACCTTGCTTTGCCTTCCATTCCCTCTGACATTCCTTCCATTCCATTAGATGTTCCTCCTTCATCCTAGCCTAGATATCTCTCCCTAGAAGCCTTGAAATTCATGGAGGAAAATAAATAGTTGAAAGAGCAGATACAACAATTAGAGGAAGAAAAAAATGAGATTGAAAGAAGACTTGAGCAAGCAATAGAATAAGTTTTGCAATACTTTCCATGAGAAGACCAGCAGGGGTTTATGCTTTGTTCCTTAGAGAAAGGTTTCTAGAATGGAAGCTTAATCAATTAATCTTAAGGAGAAGTTTGGATTACCATAGTGATGAAGATTTTCTGCAAGATTACTTTCATAGCCACTCTGACATTCAAAATCAAATGTGTGAGTTTTCCCAGCATGGATTTTTAATGGGAGATAATGATGACTCTATGTTAAATGTTTATGTTGGTGAGCTACAAATCAAATCATTTGTTTCCTTAATGCAAAATAAAATACAATGGTCAAGTAGAATAGACAAATATAAGGAAGCACAGAGAAGGTATGGCTTGCCAATGAGGCCTGAAATGCCTCATGCAGAGAAATATATCAAAGCGGTTAGATTAGTGGTAAGGCTCAATCAAATTAATCCTCTATATGTTTCAAACTTGCTTAGTAGTATTTCTACATTCCAGAATATTCATGGAACACTTCCCCCATTAGCAATACAATCCTGTGAGGAAAGATATCAACTTATTTCTGAGTTAGTCAGAAGAAGAGAACCAATAAGTCTGAATAATATCATATAGAGTTTAATTAGAATCAAGCATGTGATCACTTTGATTGAGCGGCAAAATAACTCTAGGTCGGCATGAGGTTCAGAATGTTGATTATCATTATGCCAGCCCCAAAGCTCAAGGAATCAGCCAATATACCTGAGGGAGTGTTAAGACAATGGTTTGAAAAGTTGAGACAAAACTATGGCTTTGCACTCAATAGCAGATTGCCACACAAGTACAGGGAAGGAGTGTTCGACTGTTGCATTTGGATGGAGGCACTAAACAAGGAAAAGGAGGCTACCATAATTCTTGATGAACCATGAGGACATGGTCCAAAACAAGTGGGGAAGAAATGATGAGATATTCAAAATACTTTCATTTTATGCTTAAAAGACTTTTTTTTTGTTAATTGACATGACTGGCAGTAGATTATAGATTAACATATCTACTTATTTTTCTTTATGTTTAGCTAAATTAGTGGATATATTTGAAGTAATGGTTTATGTTAAATGCATTACTTTAAGATGATATTAATGAGATAATTTTGTTGCATTGATCTTTTACTACCATAAATTGCTATCCTTTTCTTGATGGTTTTGAACAGGGTATTTTAAAGATTGATGATTTGGTTAAACTCTCTATTTAATCAAGGGAATTAATCATGCCATTTATGGGCATTGCTAGATGATGAATCACTCAAGTCCAAATCAACTTCTTTGTAGTCGGTTATGGCACTTCTACTTCTAGCACCAATCTGGCATATTTCTCTATGTTTTGTTTTAGTCATGTTTCAATTCTACTTTAGTTTATCTTTAATCTTTAGTTAGAAGCCTTGAATCTTGGAAATTAATCACCATGTTATGAATTCAATAAGGATATGTTTATAAATATCCATGTTTCAATTTTAGATAGAAGTTAGATGTTTTTCAAATAGATTTATGTAATTGATGGCAATACTTTGTTCTGTGTCCCAATTTGATCAAATTGAATGAAAGCAAGAAGTTAACTCAATCACGGTGTTAAGGATCTTACCTAAGGAAGAGAAAGACCCACTCAACTAAAGGGGTCGATCTTGTGTTGGTATTTTACTAAGCTATGATATTTCTAGTTATTGATATTAAATCTGGAATGTTAGATGTTAATTTTGGAATGATAAGTTGTTAATCGTTTTCAGTTGTTAAATGATAAATCTAAATAGTTACTTCTATTTGAATGGCTTTTGAATTTAGTTTATCACAGTTAGATTAAGTGGTTAGAATCATTATAAGATTTATTAGATTAATCAGATTTAGATGTTGTTCAAAATAATTAAGTTTAGTAATTATTTGAGTTTAATTAGAAGCAATGATGGAGACTCATGAAAAGATGGAATTGAAGTTAGTTGAAAATATGTTCATGGAAATTAGTGTTTATGTTTTCTAGATTAATTATCATTTAAGCTTTCTAGATTAATTGTCATTTTCTTGCAAATTCAATTATGTTCTTAAGATAGTATTTAATTTCCAACAAATCTTAAAATAGATTTCCTTTAAAGAAAAATAGAATTAATTTGGATTTCATATTTTAAATTAAGAATTAAAGTATATGTTAGTTTTCTCCATGAATCGGTCACAAACAAGTCCAATGAAGTCAAAAATAAGTCAACAGAACTTTAGTTTAGGAAATAAGATAGAATAAATCCTTAGGAATTAGTCACTGCAGTTCAGCTCCTGAGAGCTCCTGAAGGAGCTAAATTGATACCTGAAGTCACTGTTTACAGTGCAAAACCCCCCCAAAAAGTCTGTGACAACCATCCTTATTGCATATAGCAATGAGACACACCCGGTTTGATAAATAATTGATTAAATGATGCAAGTTGTGACATCAATGATCTTGCCCATCATCAGTCACCTCACCATGCCCATAGGGATCAACCAAGACCATCGAGTCTAGATGTAGAGGGGACAGGCCACATTTCAAGGAGTCACCATCTGGTGATAGGGGTAGCACAGGCTAGACCCATTTTTGTATATAGACATGTATATTTTTTATCAAGCCCGTGAGCTCCACATTTTCGACACTTATCATGATTTTGTACTATGACACATTATTTTTTGGATATATATGAGACATCATTTTAGAGGTGATTCATGATATGTCATATGTGTATGTTTCTATATGATGGATGCTTATGGATGTGCATGATGTTATGTGTATGCTTATGGATGGATGGATGCACATGATGTATGTGTTATGCTTATATGTATGGATATTTAATGTTTATGATCTATGATGTGAGTTATGATGCTTCTATGATCTATATGCATGCTGACATTATATGTTTAGGACTTGTTATATGGCATATTTGATATGATGTTATATGGATGATGTGTTGGGAAAATATGTCTCAACCTTGCAAAGACATAAGTTACTATTGATACATCAACATGGGGGGGGTGTACGGGGTACCCCCTACAACGGTTCAAGGGCCGTGCCCCTAACAAGGGTTTGAGGGTAGCATCCCCGAAAGCCATATTTTATGTATATTTTATTATTGTAAATCTAGACTGTTCATCATTAGGTCTTAGATCTGACGGTTGATATTTTGTTGGCTTGACTTTCCCTAGAAGGCAACCCTATTTTATGAGGGTGTTGTATTACAACTGTGTATTGTGATGTATTCTGAGAGTCAGATAGTGGTCATGTTGCCTCTGGATCTCTGGTTGGTGATACTCCTATGAGAAGCTTGCTCCGCAAGTATATTGTAATCTCTGTGATTTTTGAATAATATATTGGGTGGATTTTGGAGTGTGGGGTTTTTCTCCAAAAAAGGGTTTTCCCCCATGTAAATCATTGTGTTGTGGTATGCATGATATTTATGTTTATTTATATTTAAGTTTTTGTAACTAAAAATATCTGTAAAGTTTTTCATTATTCTCCTCTCAAGATTAGTGTAGGAAGTTGTTATGCTACCTTAACTTCCTTACATGATGATTCTAACATGTGACACAATGCTATATTTTTGTATTTTCTGATGTAGTATGTATGACCTATATGCACATGAGATATGATGTTTTAACATGATTATGGATGTAGGATGATGCAACTCAGATATTTGTTTTTGTGTGTCATAGCACACCACCAAGATGACCGTGGGACCATTAAAAGAAATGTTAGTACAAAGAAATAGTTATTAAGGAGCAAAGAACCATTTAGATAGATCATTCATCCAAATCACCATTTATGTATTGATTGATTACTTGAGCTTTCAATAGTGCATGTTTTATCATTGTTCAGTGCTTTATATATAACAAACAGATGTATGCACACTAAAGCATGAATTTTGAAGGAAACCATTTTTTTTCGTTTGCCTAAAGATTATGATATATGGACAAGTGGATAGTGTACACCAATTTGAGACAAACCTTGGTGACATTTGGTATCATTTTGTCAAAGATTAAGACATGTCAGACAAGGAGTGCCATGGTTTAGACTAGCAACAATAGAACCTTGTTAGAATATGTGAGGAAATAAACATAGAGCATACCAATTCTGATGGAAGAAATTGTTAGCTGACCTTTGACTTGCATAGGATGTTTTGATTATTCCAAATAGAATCGCAATCACACACAAGGACCTTAGTTTCCCTGGTCATGTTACCAAAACAAACTGCAAGCAGAAATCAACAGAAAGAAATGTCCTAATCCATCATCACTGCTCTAATCACTTGTGGATATCATCAAGTAGCTTAGGAATATGAAATAAGATAAATTAGATAAAATAAGACTAAAATAGACTAAACAAGTCAACAACTATTTAGACCTTTTCGTCCACTAATAAGTGTTTGATATGTTTTCAAAAGATTGTGCCTATTTTAAGGAGTGAGACATTTTGTGTAAGACACCTAGTCTGGTTTTGATAATGCAACATCCTAGAAGACCACTGATTTTTTATAAGATAGGTAACATTTGTAGACAATTGATCATCCTAGTGAAGGCTAGTTTGGTAGTCTCATCTATTGTTCTATTATTTTTTAAGTTCGGTCTGTGTAAGATATCTTGTTTGTGTCTAACATGTCAATTATCTACAATGGTTTTATTATGAAAATTTGGATTGTAATGAAAATTTTATTGTAATGGACCCTAAGGGGACGTAAATATGCCTCGGGGACTCAACAATGATGGCCTTGCCTACATGGCAAACACAAAGACAACATAGTTCGACTAACCATGATAATTGATATTATATCCTACCAATGTGGACCATGATGCATATTTGACTATGACGAACCCTAAAAGACAAACCCATGCCTCGAGGGCTCATCAGTGATTCACCTTCCTATGTACACGCACATAGGAAAAGTAGTTTGATACCATGGATTGATATTGTTTTTAATTTTTTGATATTTTATCACCATTTTGAAGTTTTTCAAAGGATATTTGAATGTTTTGATGTTTTTTGAATGTTTCAATGTTTTTTTGTTTTGGTGATAACTTCCTCAAATACCATGTGTAAGATCCTTTTGAAACCACAAGTCGAGGATTTCCCCCAATCTAGAACAGGACTAGTTATTATGAAAGGTTGAATATGATAAGCGGTTTGATGCTAAATATTTAATTGGTCTCAAGCCATGAGAAGGGTGAGAAAGATTTTATTATGATAATGGATGGAATTCGATAGAGTAGTGATAGATGGTAGAGTGGTAGCTGACTACACATGGCACCTGTTTGCTAGGTTTTCACCATGGTACTTATCCAAAGCACCACCTAAATGGTTTTCACTATAGAACGGATTATTTCTCTTTCTCTTTTCTTTTCTATTTTTTATTATTATTATTATTTTATATAATGGGATCCTTTCGAAGGTGCATACTATTGATTGGATCATATAGTGATTCACCCTTAGGAGTAGCCAATCGATAGGCACTAAATCCATATGTTGCAATGATGATATAAGGACCCAACTAGTTAAGCTCAAACTTACCTAGTTGTTCTCTTTCTTGTTGGTTCTTAGGATTCTCTTTTAAGACTAGATCACTAATGTCAAAATTTTAGACCTTGAATCTCTTTTTGTAACTACGTTTGAGGCAATTCTGATATGTTTGCAAGTGGACCAACATTGTTTGTCTTCTTTTGTCCAACAATTCTAGCTTGTGTAACCTAGAGATTCGGTAATCTTCGTCATTGATGAAATTTTGCATAGAAACTCTCAAGGATGAGATATTGACCTTAATTGGAAGGACAACTTTGAAGCCGAAGACAAGAGAATAAGGTGTAACACCAATAGGAGTACGAATGCTCGTACTATAATCCCATAAGGTTAGATTTAGTTGTATGTGCCAATATCGACCAACATCATTGACAATATTTTTAAGATCTTTACAATGGTTTTATTCGATGCCTCCACTTGAACACTGCCCTGGGGATAATACAGAGTGGAAAAGTGGTGTTGTATGTGGTATTTTTCACATAATTCTTGAACGTCCTAGTTTTTGAAGGGATGCCCATTATCTATGACTATGGATAAAGGAACACCATACTAGCATATGATATAGTTCAGTATGAACTTTGAGATTTGTTTACTAGTGATATA